>JAACNH010001371.1:534-50558 GCA_019447015.1 Hymenochirus boettgeri | reverse complement strand
TGGGAATGGAGGATATTGACTATTTAACAGATTAGATACATTATAACTATATTAATAAGGGGAATGGAGGATATGACTATTTATACAGATATATACATTATAACTATATTAATAAGGGAATGGAGGATATGACTATGTAAACAGATAATACATTATACAATTAATAAGTGGGAATGGAGGATATGTGACTATGTAGACAGATTAGATACATTATAACTATATTCATAAAGGGAATGGAGATATTGCCTATGTTAGACAGATTAGATACATTATAAACTATATTAATAAGGGGATGGAGGATATTGACTAAGTAACAGATTAGATACATTAAACTATATTATAGGGGAATGGGGATATTGACTATGTAGACAGATTGATACAATTAATAAACTATATTAATAGGGGGAATGGAGGATATTGACTTTGTAGCATATTAAGATACATTATACACTATATAATAAGGAGATGGATGATATGACTATGTAGACAGATTAGATACATTATAACTATATTAATAAGGGGGAATGGAGGAGATTGACTATATAGATACATTATAACTATATTAATAAGGGGAATGGAGGATATTGACTATGTAGACAGATTAGATACATTATAACTATTAATAAGGGGAAATGGAGGATATTGACTATGTAGAACAGATTAGATACTTATAACTATATTAATAAGGTAATGGAGGATATTCCTATGGTAGACAGATTAGATACATTATAACTATATTAATAAGGGGAATGGGAGGAATTGACTATGTAGACAGATTAGATACATTATACTTATTAATAAGGGGAATGGAGAATATGACTATGTAGACAGATTAGATCAATTATAACTATATTAATAAGGATTTATAGGGGAATGGAGAATATTGACATGTAGACAGATTAGATACATTAAACTATTTAATAAGGGGAATGGAGGATATTGAACTGTGTAGACAGATTAGATACATTATAACTATATTAATAAGGGGAATGGAGGATATGACTAGTAGCAGATTAGATACATTATAACTATATTATAAGGGGAATGGAGGATAGACTATGTAGACAGATTATATACATTTAACTATATTATTAAAGGGAATGGAGGAGATTGACATGTAACAGATAGATCATTAAACTATATTAATAAGGGAATGGAGGATATTGACTATGTAGACAGATTAGATACATTATAACTATATTAAGAAGGGAATGGGATGATATGACTATGTAGACAGATTAGATACATTATAACTGTATTAATAGGGAATGGGGGAATTGACTATGTAACAGATTAGATCATTATAACTATATTAATAAGGGGAATGGAGGATTTGACTATGTAGACAGATTAGATACATTAACTATATTAATAAGGGGAATGGAGGATATTGACTAGTAGACAGATTAGATACATTATAACTATATTAATAAGGGGAATGGAGGATATTGACTATGTAGACAGATTAGATACATTATAACTATATTAATAAGGAAATGGAGGATTGACTATGTAGACAGATTAGATACATTATAACTATATTAATAAGGGGAATGGAGGATGTGACTATGTAGACAGATTAGAACATTATAACTATATTAATAAGGGGAATGGAGATATGACTATGTAGACAGATTGATACATTATACTATATTATAAGGGGAATGGAGGATATGACTATGTAGACAGATTAGAATACATATAACTATATATAAGGGGAATGGAGGTATTGACTATGTAGACAGATTAGATACATTATAAACTATTAATAGGGGAATGGAGATATATGACTATGTAACAGATTAGATACATTAAAACTATATTAATAAGGGGAATGGAGGATATGACTAGTAGACAGATTAGATACATTATAACTATATTAATAAGGGGAATGGAGGATATTGACTATTAGACAGATTAGATACATTATAACTATATTAATAAGGGAATGAGGATAATTGACTATGTAGACAGATTAGATACATTATAACTATATTATTAAGGGGAATGGAGGAAATTGACTTGGTAAACAGAGTAGATACATTAACTATATTAATAAGGGGAATGAGGGATATTGACTGTAGACAGATTAGATACATTATAACTATATTAATAAGGGGAATTAGGGATATTGACTATGTAGACAGATTAGATACATTATAACTATATTAATAAGGGGAATGGGGGATATTGACTATGTAGACAGATTAGATACATTATAACTATATTAATAAGGGGAATGGGGGTGGAAGTGAGGATGTAGATATGACTATTTAGACAGATAGATACATTATAACTATATTAATAAGGAAATGGAGGATATGACTATGTCGACATATAATACATTATAACTATATTAATAAGGGGAATGGAGGATATACGATGTAGACAGATTAGATACATTATAACTATTTATAAGGGGATGGAGGAGATTGACTATGTGACGATAGATACATTATAACTATATTAATAGGGAATGGAGGATATGACTAGTAGACAGATTAATATTATAACTATATTAATAAGGGGAATGGAGGATATTGACTATGTAGACAGATTAGATACATTATAACTAATTAATAAGGGGAATGGAGGAATGACTATGTAGACAGATTAGATACATTATAACTATATTAATAAGGGGAATGGAGGATATTGACTTGTAGACAGATAGATACATTATAACTATATTAATAAGGGGAATGGAGGATATGACTATGTAGACAGATTAGATACTTATAACTATATTAATAAGGGAATGGAGGATATGACTATGTAGACAGATAATATCATTATAACATATAAAAAAGGGAATGAGGATTTGACTATGTAGACAGATTAGATACATTATAACTATATTTAAGGGGAATGGAGGATATACTATGTGACAGATAGATACATTATAACTATATTATAAGGGAATGGAGGATATGACTATGTAGACAGATAGATACATTATAACTATATTAATAAGGTGAATGGAGGAGATTGACTATGTAGACAGATTAGATACATTATAACTATATTAATAAGGGGATGGAGGATATTGACTATGTAGACAGATTAGATACATTATAACTATATAATAAGGTGAATGGAGAGATTGACTATGTGACAGATTAGATACATTATAACTATATATTAAGGGGAATGAGGAGATTGACTATGTAGACAGAATTAGATACATTATAACTATATTAATAAGGGGAATGAGAGATTGACTATGTAGACAGATTAGATACATTATAACTATTTTAAGAGGAATGGAGGATATGATATGTAGACAGATTAGATACATTTAACTATATTAATAAGGGGAATGGAGGATATTGACTATGTAGACAATTAGATACATTATAACTATATAATAAGGGAATGGAGGATATTGACTATGTAGACATTAGATACATTATAACTATTTAATAAGGGAATGGAGGATATGACTATGTAGACAGATTAGATACATTAACTATATTAATAAGGGAATGAGGATATGACTATGTAGACAGATTAGATACATTATAACTATATTAATAAGGGAATGGAGGATATTGACTATGTAGACAGATTAGATACATTATAACTATATTATAAGGGGAATGGAGGAGATTGACTATTTAGACAGATTAGATACATTATAACTATATAATAAGGGGAATGGAGGATATTGACTATGTAGACAGATTAGATCATTATATATATTAATAAGGGAATGGAGGATATTGACTATGTAGACAGATTAGATACATTATAACTATATTAATAAGGGGAATGGAGGATATTGACTATGTAGACAGATTAGATACATTAACTTTATTAATAAGGGAATGGAGGAGATTTATTCTTAGACATAGATACATTATAACTTATTAATAATGGGGAAGGAGGTATTGACTATGTAGACAGATTAGATACATTATAACTATATTAATAAGGGGAATGGAGGGCTTGACTATGTAGACAGATTATATACATTATACCTATATTAATAAGGGAATGGAGGAGGCTTGACTATGTAGACAGATTAGATACATTATAACTATATTATAAGGGGAATGGAGGAGCTTGACTATGTAGACAGATTAGATACATTATAACTATATTAATAGGGGAATGGAGGGTATGACTATGTAACAGATTGATACATTATACTATATTAATAAGGGGAATGGAGGATATGACTATGTAGACAGATTAGATACATTATAACTATATTAATAAGGGGAATGGAGGATATTGACTATGTAGACAGATTAGATACATTATAACTATATAATAAGGGAATGGATGATTGGACTATGTAACAGATAGATACAGTATAACTATATTAATAAGGGGAATGGAGGATATGACTATGTAGACAGATTAGATAATTAAACTATATTAATAAGGGGAATGGGAAGATTTGACTATGTAGACGAGTAATCTTATACCTATATTAATAAGGGAATGGAGGATATTGACTATGTAGACAGATAGATATATTATAACTATATAATAAGGGAATGGAGAGATTGACTATGTAGACAGATTAGATACATTATAACTATATTAATAAGGGGAATGGAGGATATGACTATGTAGACAGATTAGATACATTATAACTATATTAATAAGGGGAATGGAGGATATTGACTATGTAGACAGATTAGATACATTATAACTATATTAATAAGGGGAATGGAGGATATGACTATGGTAGACAGTTAAAACTTTAACTATATTAATAAGGAATGGAGGATATGACTATGTAGACAGATTAGATACATTATAAACTATATTAATACGGGGAATGAGGGATATTGAACTATGTAGACAGATTAGATACATTATAACTATATTAATAAGGGAATGGAGGATATTGACTATGTAGACAGATTAGATACTATTATAACTATATTATAAGGGAATGGAGGGATTGACTATGTAGACAGATTTGACTATTAACATAATAATAAGGGGAATGGAGGATATTGACTATGTAGACAGATTAGATATACTTATAACATTAATAGGGGAATGAGGATATGACTATTAGACAATTAGATACATTATAAACTATATTATAAGGAATGGAGGATATTGACTATGTACAGATTAGATACACATAATACTATATTAATAAGGGGAATGGAGGATATTGACTATGTAGACAGATTAGATACTATAACTATATTAATAGGGGAATGGAGGATATTGACTATGTAGACATTTAGATACATTATAACTATATAATAAGGGGAATGGAGATATGACTATGTAGACAGATTAGATACATTATCCTATATTAATAAGGGAATGGAGGATATGACTATGTAGACAGATTAGATACATTATACTATATTAATAAGGGGGATTGAGGATATTACTATGTAACAGATTGATACATTATAACTATTTAATAAGGGGAATGGAGGATATGACTATTGTAGACAGTTGATACATTATAACTATTTAATAAGGGGAATGGAGGATATGACTATTAGACAGATTAGATACATTATAACTATATTAATAAGGGGAATGGAGGATATGACTATGTGGACAGATTAGATACTATAACTATATTAATAAGGGGAATGGAGGATATTGACTATGTAGACAGATTAGATCATTATCACTATTAATAAGGGAATGGAGGATATTGACTATGTAGACAGATTAGATACATTATAACTATATTAATAAGGGGATGGAGGATATGACTATAGACAGATTAGCTACATGATAATACCTAATAATAAGGGGAATGGGATATTGACTATGTGGACAGATTAGATACATTATAAACTATATTAATAAGGGGAATGGAGGATATTGACTATGTACAGATTAGATACATTATAAACTATATTAATAAGGGGAATGAGGATATTGACTGTGTAGACAGATTAGATACTTATAACTATTTAATAAGGGGAATGGAGGATTGACTATGTATACAGAAAAAAAAAAACCTTCCCCTTATTAATATAGTATAATGTATCTAATCTGTCTACATAGTCATATCCTCCATTCCCTTATTAATATAGTTATAATGTATCTAATCTGTCTACATAGTCAATATCCTCCATTCCCCTTATTAATATAGTTATAATGTATCTAATCTGTCTACATAGTCAATATCCTCCATTCCCTTATTAATATAGTTATAATGTATCTAATCTGTCTACATAGTCAATATCTCCATTCCCTTATTAATATAGTTATAATGTATCTAATCTGTCTACATGGTCAATATTCTCATTCCCCTTATTAATATAGTTATAATGTATCTTTCTGTCTACATAGTCAATATCCTCCATTCCCCTATTAATATAGTTATTAATGTATCTGTATAGTCAATCTCCTCCATTCCCCCTTATTAATATAGTATAATGTATCTTTATCTGGCTACACAGTCAATATCCCATCCCCCTTATTAATATAGTTATAATGTATTAATCGTTACACAGTCAATCCTCCATTCCCCTATTTAATATAGTAATGTATCTAATCTCTTACACAGTCATATCCTCCATTCCCCTTATTAATATAGTTATATGTATCTATCTGGTCACACAGTCAATATCCTCCATCCCCCTTATTAATATAGTTATTGTATCTAATCTGTCTACACAGTCAATATCCTCCATTCCCTATTAATATAGTTATAATGTATCTAATCTGTTCTACATAGTCAGTATCCTCCATTCCCCTTATTTAATACAGTTATAATGTATCTAATCTGTCTACACAGTCATATCCTCCATTCCCCTTATTAATATAGTTATAATGTATCTAATTGTCTACACAGTCATCCTCCATTCCCCTATTAATATAGTTATAATGTATCTAATCTGTCTACATTGTAATCCTCCATTTCCCTTATTAATATAGTTATAATATTCCATTCTCTTTATTAATTTAGTTGCCTTCTCTGAACTGCCTCAATTTCCAAGATGTCCCTTTGATAATGGGATTCCAAAACTGCACCGCATATCAAATGAGGCCTTACCAGTGCCTTGTAAAGAGGGAGAATAATATTTTTTCCCTTGAATCTATTCCCCTCTTTATACAAGACAATATCTTGCTAGCTCTAGCCGTTGCTACCTGGCATTGTTTGCTACAGCTAAGTCCATGTTCCCATTACAGATTCACTTAAAGGATAAGTACACTAGATAATATATTATTCTCAAATGGAAGCTGCAGCTTTAAAAAAATGCTTTTTGCATTATTTTCCCCTAAGCCCCCCAGAGCCTTCCTTATTAGATTATAAGTTGGTGACATATTGTTTGTCCTTAGGTCCTCCCCTACCTCCTGATTGGTAAGCCTCAATAGGTAAGGCTGATCTGTTCAGTGCGCTCCATGGCGTGTGTACGATGATGACATAACGTGTACTCCTTTAACACAGAGTTATTTATGGTGTAGGTGGCACAGGGATTGTTACACCCGAATGCATCCCCTGTGACCTGTGACCTTGTGTATTGTAGTGACGCCGACTGAACCTGAATGGTGTTAATTTGTGTAATTAACCCTTCATATGATGTTATTAGTGTTTACAAGCTTACCAGGCAGGGAAAAGGTTAAACATCTCATTTTAATAGAATCTAAGGACCCCACTTACCTTCTTAAGGTCGCAGGTGATTCCGGGGCGATCCTGATCTGTCAGGTCATTGAGGGCCAGGAGCAGGGAGGCCTCGTTCTGTACATTGAATTGTGGTGGCAGGAAAGCTGACGATTCTTTCTGTAAATAGATACGACAGTTAAAGGGCATCTATAGTGAAAAAAAACACATTGCCCCTTTGCAAAGTTAAATTCATGTACTCTGTGCTGCCTTAATCCTATCTCTGTCAGTGACTCTGTTTAACCATGGTGTCAGATCTCTGTGCAGCTCTCCCCCCTTCCCCTCCCTGTTACCTCCTCATGTCTCAACTCCGGCTAACCGACAAGCTTATCATGGGCAGTAGGAGTTAAACGTTCAACATCCTGAAAAACACACCACGCACAGTGGCCAATAGAAGCAAGCTGTCCTGGAGACAGGAAGAAACAGTTTGCGATCTCTCACTTTGTGACCCATCATCAATCAGTGAAAGCTATTAAGAAGGGGGGTCAAGTGCAGCCTTATATCTACCATCAAAGCTACCTCTCTCCCCCTGCTAATGTCTTTTCTATGTTTATTACAGAGCAGGGAGGGGGGATCACATTTGATTGACAGTCCAAGTAGGAGTAGAGGAATGCAATACGTATTCTTCTAACTGGTGTATCTCAGGACAGAGGGAAACTGAACAAAGTGAAGACACTCTGGGGGTTGTGGGGAATTATAGAACACATGGAAAGAAAGAAAAAAAAAGTCATTTTCCTACTATAGATCCTTTAAGTGAGCATGCTCATTCCCTGGGTGAAGGTGAGGAGCGAGTGGCAGGTGATGTCACTCAAGTACTGGAAGCAGGAAATAGAACAGTTACCCCAATATAATTTCTCACAGGCTGCACCAGAGGTGGGATCCAGTCTTTCTGCAGTCTTTCATTTTAAAGGAAAGACTGCAGTAGACCACCTAACCCTAACTCTAACCCTAATTCTAACCCAACCTAACCCTAACCCTAACTCTAGCCCTAACCCTAACTCTAACCCTAACTCTCAACTCTACCTCTAACCCTAACTCTAACCCTAACTCTAACCCTAACTCTAACCCCAACCCTAAATCACCCTAACCTTTAACCTTCCATGTCTAGTAAATGACAATATTCAGTCTCACCTGGGGGCAGGTCACTCTGCCTAGGTAGGTGGCCAGGAGAATCCCAAGATTACTGATGGTCAGACAGGTCAATGCTCCAACTGTCATTATAGTAGTTTGCGGTTGGCGGGCGTGGAGGGGCAGGTAAGTCAACATTGGTGGGAACGTCTGTTGTAGAAAACAGAAAATCACTTATATTCAATGCCCCCAAACCCCCCAACTGTTCCAGATCTGCCAGGACACACCAGGTATGGGGGGAGGGATGGGGCAGGGAAGTGAGAGCAGATTTGGTTGGACTAGAGATGGACATGGAATAAATATCGACCGCTCAAAAATAAATGATCCCAAGTCACACAGATCTCAAGTATAGTATGTATACTATACTGCGTATATTTATATTTATACATATAGGTGGGAGCTGCCATATGTTTCCCTTAGCCAGTACGTATGAGGGTATAGTTATTGTATGTACGAACATTCCTTCTCTGTATATTTATACATTGGGTGGGAGCTGCCATATTGTTTCCCCTTAGACAGTCAGTATGAGGGTATAGCTTATTGTATTACAGAACATTCCTTCTCTGTATATTATATTTTATATATGGGTGGGAGCTGCCATATTGTCTCCCTTAGACAGTACAGTATGAGGGTTATAGGTTATTGTATGTACAGAACATTCCTTCTCTGTATATTTTATACATATTGGGTGGGAGCGCCATATGTTTTCCCTTAGACAGTACAGATGAGGGGTATAGCTTATTGTATGTACAGAACATTCCTTCTCTGTTATTTATATTTATATTATATGGGTGGGGCTGCCATATTGTTTCCCTTAGACAGTACAGTATGAGAGTGATAGCTTATTGTATGTTACAGAAATCCTTCTCTGGATATTATATTTATAAATGGGGGAGAGCCATATTGTTCCCTAGACAGTACAGTATGAGGGTATAGTTATTGTATGTACAGAACATTCCTTCTCTGTTATTTATAAATATGGATGGGAGCTGCCATATTTGTTTCCCTTAGACAGTACAGTATGAGGTATAGCTTATGTATGTACAGAAACATTCCTTCTCTGTATATTTATATATTACATATGGGTGGAGCTGCCATATTGTTTCCCTTAGACAGTACAGTATGAGAGGTATACTTATTGTATGTCAGAACATCCTTCTCTGTATATTTATACATATGGGTGGGAGCTGCCATATTGTTTCCCTTAGACAGTACAGTATGAGGTATAGTCTATTGTATGTACAGAACATTCTTCTCTGGATATGTATATTTATACATATGGGTGGGAGCTGCCATATGTTTCCCTAGACAGTACAGTAGAGGGTATAGCTTATTGTGTACAGAACATTCCTTCTCTGTATATTTAATTATATGGGTGGGAGCTGCATAGTTTCCTTAGATAGTACAGTATGAGGTATAGCTTATGGTGTACAGAAACATTCCTTCTCGTATATTTATAACATATGGGTGGGAGCTGCCATATGTTTCCCTTAGACAGTACCGTATGAGGGTATATCTATTGGATGTACAGAACATTCCTTTCTTGTATATTATATTTATACATATGGGTGGAGCTGCCATATTGTTTCCCTTAGACAGTACAGTATGAGGGTATAGCTTATTGTGTGTACAGAAAATTCCTTCTCTGTTATTTATTACATATGGGTGGGAGCTGCATATTGTTCCCTTAGACAACAGTATGAGGTATAGCTTATTGTATGTACAGAACCCATTTCTCTGTATATTTATACAATATGGTGGGAGCTGCCATATTGTTTCCCTTAGACAGTACAGTATGAGGGGTATAGCTTATTGTATGTACAGAACATTCCTTCCTGTATATTTTATTTTTACATATGGGTGGGGAGTGCCATAGTGTTTCCCTTAGACAGTACAGTATGAGGGTAAAGGTTATTGTGCATACAGAACTTCCTTCTCGTATATTATATTTACATATGGGTGGGAGCTGCCATATGTTTTCCCTTAGACAGTACAGTATGAGGGTATAGCTTATTGTATGTACAGAACATTCCTTCTCTGTATATTCTACATATGGGTGGGAGCTGCCATATTGTTTCCTTAGACAGTAATCTGAGGGTATGCTTAGGTATGTACAAGAACATTCCTTCTCTGTATATTTATATTTATACATATGGGTGGGAGCTGCCATATTGTTTCTCTTAGACAGTACAGTATGATGGTATAGCTTATTGTATGTACAGAACATTCTTCTCTGTATATTTATATTTATAATATGGGGGGAGCTGCCAGTATTGTTTCCCTAGACAGTACATAGTGAGGGTATAGCTTATGTATGTACAGAACATTCTTCTCTGTATATTATATTTATACATATGGGTAGGGAGCTGCCATAGTGTTTCCTTAGACAGTACAGTATGAGGGTATAGCTTATTGTGCGACAGAACATTCCTCTCTGATATTATATTATACATATGGGTGGGAGCTGCATATTGTTTTCTTAGACAGTACAGTATGAGGGATAGCTTATTGTATGTACAGAACATTCCTCTGTATATTTATAACATATGGATGGTAGCTGCCTATTGTTTCCCTTAGACAGTAAAGTATGAGGGTATAGCTTATTGTGTGTACAGAACATTCCTTCTTGTATATTTATACATATGGGTGGGAGCTGCCATATGTTTCCTTAGACAGTACAGTATGAGGGTATAGCTTATTGTGAGTACAGAACATTCCTCTCTGTATTTTATATTTATACATATGGGTGGGAGTGCTATTGTTCCCTTAGACAGACCATGAGGTATAGCTTATTGTATGTACAGACATTCCTTCTCTGTATATATTTATTATATGGGTGGGAGCTGCCATATGTTTCCTTAATAGTACAGTTGAGGGTATAGATTATTGTATGTACAGAACATTCTTCTCTGTATATTTATACATATGGGTGGGAATGCCATATTGATTCCCTTAGGACAGTACAGTATGAGGGATAGCTATTGATGTACAGAACATCCTTCTCTGTATATTTATACATATGGGTGGGAGGTGCCAATTTGTTTCCCTAGACAGTACAGTATGAGGGTATAGCTTATTGTGGAGTCTTGGACTATTGATTGGAGGAGATAAATTGGAGGTACTATGTGAATGTTGGATTGGATCTATTTGGATAGTAAATGGTGAAGACGTGCAGTTCAGCTACTTACATAGGGGGGTGTTCTGAGGTCATCCTCTGGGTCAGGCTCCGGGCTTCTCTGTCACTGGACATTGCCGGATGGATGGGTGCAGTGTGCGCGTTGGGAGGTGGTCGGGATTAAGGACCCCCTATTACAGTCTTTGTGAAATACACCCAGTCCCACCTGGATCCTCCCTCTTCTCCTTCACGTTGGATTTGATGGGATGTGTGTGTCTCATGAAATACATAGGTTGTTATTATTGGGGTGGTTACCTGGAAACGGACAGGTAGGTTGCGTTTGTATCAGTAGGTGGGTACCTGTGCTGTGTGGGGTTGGGGGTTGGTTTTTGTGACTATAAAAGAGAAATTATCCGAATAGTGTCAAACGGAAGAGAAATGGAAGGAGAAAGGGAATTTGTATTGGCCCACACCAACGGGGGTAAGAGGGTCCGCATGGCCCACACCAATGGGGGGTAAGAGGGTCCGCATCGGCTCACACCCATGGGGGGTAAGAGGGTCCGCATGGCCCACACAATGGGGGTAAAGGGTCCGCATGGCTCACCCAAGGGGGTAAGAGGGTCGCATGGCCCACACCATGGGGGAGAGGTCCGCATGGCCACACCCAATGGGGGGTTAGAGGGTCCGTGCCATAAGAGGGTCGATGGCCCACACCAATGGGGGGTAAGAGGGTCGTATGGCCCACACAACGGGGGTAAGCGAGGTCCGATGGCCCACACCAATGGGGGGTAAGAGGGTCCGCATGGCCCACACCAATGGGGGGTAAGAGGGTCGCATGGCCCACACCAATGGGGGGTAAGAGGGTCCGCATGGCCCACACCAATGGGGGTAGAGGGGTCCGCATGGCCCACCAACGGGGGGTAAGAGGGTCCGCTGGCCCACACCAATGGGGGGTAAGAGGGTCCGTATGGCCACACCAAACGGGGGTAAGAGGGTCCGCATGGCCCACACCAATGGGGGGTAAGAGGGTCCGCATGGCCCACACCAATGGGGGGTAAGAGGGTCGTATGGCCCACACCAATGGGGGTAAGAGGGTCCGCATGGCCCACACCAATGGGGGAGAGGGTCCGTATGCCCAACCAATGGGGTAAGAGGGTCCGCATGGCCCACACCAAGGGGGGTAGAGGGTCCGCATGGCCCACACCAATGGGGGGTAGAGGGTCCCGTATGGCCCACACCAATGGGGGGTAAGAGGGTCCGCATGGCCCACACCAATGGGGGGTAAGAGGGTCCGCATGCCCACACCAATGGGGGGTAAGAGGGTCCGTATGGCCACACCAATGGGGGTAGAGGGTCCGCATGCCCACACCAATGGGGGGTAAGAGGGTCCGTATGGCCCACACCAATGGGGGGTAAGAGGGTCCGCATGGCCCACACCAATGGGGGGTAAGAGGGTCCGCATGGCCCACACCAATGGGGGGTAAGAGGGTCCGCATGGCCCACACCAACGGGGGGTAAGAGGGTTCCGTATGGCCCACACCCAATGGGGGGTAAGAGGGTCCGCATGGCCCACACCAATGGGGGGTAAGAGGGTCCGCATGGCCCACACCAATGGGGGTAAGAGGGTCCGCATGGCCCCACCAATGGGGGGTAAGAGGGTCCGCATGGCCCACACCAATGGGGGGTAAGAGGGTCCCATGGCCCACACAATGGGGGGTAAGAGGGTCCGCATGGCCCACACCAATGGGGGGTAAGAGGGTCCGCATGGCCCACACAATGGGGGGTAAGAGGGTCCGCATGGCCCACACCCACGGGGGGTAAGAGGGTCCGCATGGCCCACCACCAATGGGGGGTAAGAGGGTCGCATGGCCCACACATGGGGGGTAAGAGGGTCCGCATGGCCCACACCAATGGGGGGTAAGAGGGCTCCGTATGGCCCACACCAACGGGGGGGGTAAGAGGGTCCGCATGGCCCAACCAATGGGGGTAAGAGGGTCCGTATGGCCCACACCAACGGGGGGTAAGAGGGTCCGCATGGCCCACACCAATGGGGGGGGTAAGAGGGTCCGCATGGCCCACACCAATGGGGGGGTAAGAGGGTCGCTATGGCGCACCCACACCAATGGGGGGTAAGAGGGTCCGCATGGCCCACACCAAGGGGGGGTAAGAGGGTCCGCATGGCTCCACCCATGGGGGGTAAGGGGTCCGCATGGCCCACACCAATGGGGGGTAAGAGGGTCCGATGGCCCACACCAAGGGGGGTAAGAGGGTCGCATGGCCCACACCAATGGGGGGTAAGAGGGTCCGCATGGCCCACACCCAATGGGGGGTAAGAGGGTCCGCATGGCCACACCAACGGGGGGTAGAGGGTCCGCCTGGCCCACACCAATGGGGGGGTAAGAGGGTCCGCATGCCCACACCAATGGGGGGTAAGAGGGTCCGCATGGCCCAAACCAACGGGGGGTAAGAGGGTCCGCATGGCCCACACCAATGGGGGGTAGAGGGTCCGCATGGCCCACACCAATGGGGGGTAAGAGGGTCCGCATGGCCCCACCAACGGGGGGTAAGAGGGTCCGCATGGCCACACCAATGGGGGGTAGAGGGTCCGATGGCCCACACCAATGGGGGTAAGGGGTCCGCAGGCCACACCAATGGGGTGAAGAGGGTCCGCATGGCCCACACCAACGGGGGTAAGGGGTCCGCATGGCCCACACCCAATGGGGGGTAAGAGGGTCCGCATGCCCACACCAATGGGGGGTAAGAGGTCCCGCATGGCCCACACCCATGGGGGGTTAAGAGGGTCCGCATGGCCCACAACCAATGGGGGGTAGAGGGTCCGATGGCCCACACCATGGTGGGGTAGGAAGAGGGTCCGCATGGCCACACCAATGGGGTAAAGGTCCGCATGGCCCACACAACGGGGGGTAAGAGGGTCCGCATGGCCCACACCATGGGGGTAGAGGGTCGCATGGCCCACCCAATGGGGAGGTAAGAGGGTCCGCATGGCCCCACACCAATGGGGGGGTAAGAGGGTCCGTATGGCCCACACCAACGGGGGTAAGAGGGTCACGCATGGCCCACCCAATGGGGGGTAAGAGGGTCCGCATGCCCACACCAAAGGGGGGTAAGAGGGTCCGATGGCCCACACCAATGGGGGGTAAAGGAGGTCAGACATGGCCCACACCAATGGGGGGTTAAGCGGGTCCGCATGGCTCACACCCATGGGGGGTAAGAGGTCCGCATGGCCCACACAATGGGGGTAAGAGGGTCCGCAGGCCCACACAATGGGGGGTAAGAGGGTCCGTATGGCCCACACCCTGGGGGGTAAGAGGGTCCGCAGGCTCACACCAATGGGGGGGAAGAGGGTCTATGGCCCACACCAATGGGGGGTAAGAGGGTCCGTATGGCCCACACCACGGGGGGTAAGAGGGTCCGTGGCCCACACCAAGGGGGGTAAGAGGGTTCGTATGGCCCACACCAACGGGGGGTAAGAGGGTCCGTATGGCCACACCAACGGGGGGGTATAGAGGGTCCGTAGGCCCACACCAACGGGGGGTAAGAGGGTCCGTAGGCCCACCCCAATGGGGGTAAGAGGGTCCGCATGGCCCACACCAACAGGGGTAAAGGGTCCGTATGGCCACACCAACGGGGGGGTAAGAGGGTCCGCATGGCCCACACCAATGGGGGGTAAGAGGGTCCGTATGGCCCACACCAACGGGGGGTAAGAGGGTCCGTATGGCCCACACCAATGGGGGTAAGAGGGTCCGCACTGGCCCACACCCAGGGGGAAGAGGGTCCGTATGGCCCACACCAACGGGGGGTAAGAGGGTCCGCATGGCCCACACCCATGGGGGGTAGAGGGTCGCATGGCCACACCCATGGGGGGTTAAGAGTGGTCCGTATGGGCCCACACCAATGGGGGTAGAGGGTCGATGAACCAAGGGGAGAGGTCCGTATGGCCCACAACCAAGGGGGGTAAGAGGGTCCTATGGCCCACACCAATGGGGGGTAAGAGGGTCGCATGGCCCACAAACGGGGGGTAAGAGGGTCCGTATGGCCCACACCCAATGGGGGGGTAAGAGGGTCCGCATGGCCCACACCAACGGGGGGTAAGAGGGTCCGTATGGCCCACACCAATGGGGGGTAAGAGGGTCCGCATGGCCCACACCAATGGGGGGTAAGAGGGTCCGCATGGCTCACACCAACGGGGGGTAAGAGGGTCCGTATGGCCCACACCAATGGGGGGTAAGAGGTCCGTATGGCCCACACCAATGGGGGGTAAGAGGGTCCGTATGGCCCAAACCCCATGGGGGGGGTAAGAGGGTCCGCATGGCCCACACCAACGGGGGGGAAGAGGGTCCGTATGGCCCCACACCATGGGGGGAAGAGGGTCCGCATGGCCCACACCAACGGGGTGTAAGAGGGTCCGTATGGCCCACACCAATGGGGTGTAAGAGGGTCGTATGGGCCCACACAAATGGGGTGTAAGAGGGTCCGCATGGCCCACACCAATGGGGGGTAAGAGGGTCGTATGGCCCACACCCATGGGGGGTAAGAGGGTCCGCATGGCCCACACCAACGGGGGGTAAGAGGGTCCGTATGGCCCACACCAATGGGGTGTAAGAGGGTCCGTATGGCCCACACCAATGGGGGGTAAGGGAAGGGGGGGTCCGCATGGCTCCACCAACGGGGGTGGTAAGAGGGTCCGCATGGCTCACACCCAATGGGGGGTAAGAGGGTCCGCATGGCCCACACCAATGGGGGGTAAGAGGGTCCGCATGGCTCACACCCATGGGGGGTAAGAGGGTAGCATGGCCCACACCCAATGGGGGTTAAGAGGGTCCGCATGGCTCACACCGGTGGGGGGTAAGAGGGTCCAACATGGCCCACACCCATGGGGGGTAAGAGGGTCCACATGGCCCACACCCATGGGGGGTAAGAGGGTCCGCATGGCCCACACCATGGGGGGTAAAGAGGGTCCGCATGGGCCCACACCATGGGGGGTAAAGGGTCGCATGGTACAGATGATACAGATAGAAGATACAGAGGCAACGATACTGATGCAGATACAATGTACGAATGCAATAATACAATACAATGATACAGATGCAATGAACAGATAAAAAGATACAGACTGCAATGATACTGATACAATGATACAGATACAAAGAACAGCTGCAATGATACTGATACAATGATACGGGTGCAATGATACGATACAATGATACGGGTGCAATGATACAGATACAATGATACGGATGCAATGATACAGATACAATGATACAGATGCAATGATACAGATGCAATGATACAGAAACAGAGTACAGCTGCAATGATACTGATACATGTACAGATACAATGAACGCTGCAATGATACTGATACAGTCAAGATACAGCTGCAATGATACAGATACAATGAACGGGTGCAATAATACAGATCATGATACGGATGCAATGATACAGATACAATGATACGGATGCAATGATACAGATACAATGATACGGATGCAATAATACAGATACATTAACAGATCAATGATACAGTACAATGATACGGATGCAATGATACAGCTACAAGATACAGCTGCAATGATACTGATACAATGATACAGATACAATATACAGCTGCAATGATACTGATACAATGATACTGATACAATGATACGGATACGATGATACAGATAGAAGATTACAGATACAATGATACAAATACAAGATACGATGCAATGATACAAATACAAGATCGATGCATGATACAAATACAAGATACGATGCAATGATACAGATACAGACACAGATACAAGATACAGATAAAGATACAGATACACGATACAGATACAAGATACAGATACAGATACAGATACAATAAGATATAATCTGAGTGGAAATTTGGGGTAAAACCAGTAAGAACGAGAGGTTGATATTTTAGTTTCCATGGGACCCTGTGATCCCACTTCCTATTACCCTGTGGGGCCCCACTGGCACAAGATCAGGTTTCTATTGGTCAGGATCCTGTTACCTGAGCCTATCAGGTGCTGTGTCCACAAAACAAAGGGCTCCTTGTATCCTGACCTGCTTAGATCCCAGGGATATGAATGGACCCCTGTGTCTGCAGAATTTCACACAACATTCCACATCTCTACATTGTTACTTTCCATTTTATTATCCACATCTCACTTTACAGTTAATGTCATTACTTCCCCTTTACTTTTCTCATTTAGACCATATTGACTATGTAGACATAGAACTATAAACTATATTCATAAGGGAATGGAGGATATTGACTGTGTAGACAGATTGATACATTAACTATATTAATAGGGGAATGGAGGATATTGACTATGTAGACAGATTATATACATTATAACTATATATAAGGGGATGGGGATATTGTTTATGTAGACAATTAGATACATATAACTATATTACTAGGGGAATGGAGGATATTGTATGTAGACAGTTAAGATACATTATACTATATTAATAAGGGGAATGGAGGAGATTGACTTGTAGACAGTTAATTACATTATAAACTATATTAATAAGGGGATGGAGGATTTGTCTATGTAGACAGATTGATACATTATAACTATATAATAAGGGGAATGGAGGATATGACTATGTAGACAGATTAGATACATTTAAACTATATTAATAAAGGGAATGGAGGAATGACTATGTAGACAGATCTGATACTATAACTATATTAATAAGGGGAATGGAGGATATGACATGTAGACAGATTAGATACATTATAACTATATTAATAAGGGGAATGGAGGATATGCTATGTAGACAGATTAGATACATTATAAATATATAATAAGGGGGATGGAGGATATTGACTATGTAGACAGATAGATACATATAACTATATTAATAAGGGGATAGAGGAGATTGACTATGTAGACAGATTAGATACATTATAACTATATTAATAAGGGGAATGGAGGATATGACCATGTAGACAGATTAGATACATTTTAACTATATTAATAAGGGGATGGAGGATATTGACTATGTAGACAGATTAGATACATTATAACTATATTAATAAGGAATGGAGGATATGACCATGTAGACAGATTAGATACATTATAACTATATTAATAAGGGGAATGGCGGATATTGACTATGTAGACAGATTACATACATTAATACTATATTAATAAGGGGAATGGAGGATATTGACTATGTAGACAGATTGATACATTATAACATATTAATAAGGGGAATGGAGGATATTGACTATGTAGACAGATTAGATACATATAACTATATAATAAGGGGAATGGAGGGATTGACTATGTAGACAGATTAGTACATTATAACTTATTAATAAGGGGGAATGGAGGATATTGACTATGTAGACAGATTATATACATTATAACTATATTAATAATGGGGAAGGGAGGATATTGACATGTAGACAGATTAGATACATTATAACTATATAAATAAGGGGAATGGAGGATATTGACTATGTAGACAGATTAGATACATTAAACTATATTAATAAGGGGAAGGAGGATATGACTATGTAGACAGATTAGATACATTATAACTATATTAATAGGGGAATGGAGGATATTGACCTGTAGAAAGATTAGATACATTATAACTATATTAATAAGGGGAATGGAGGATTTGACTATGTAGACAGATTAGATACATTATAACATATAATAGGGGAATGAGGATATTGACTATGTAGACAGATTAGATACATTATAACTATATTAATAAGGGGAGAGGGGATATTGACTATGTAGACAGATTAGATACATTATAACTATTTAATAAGGGGAATGGAGGATATTGACTATGTAGACAGATTAGAACATTATAACTATATAATAAGGGGAATGGAGGGATATGACTATGTAGACAGAATTAGATACATTATAACTATATTATAAGGGGAATGGAGGATATTGACTTGTAGACAGATTAGATACATTATAACTATTAATAAGGGGAATGGGGATATTGACTATGTAGAAAGATTAGATACATTTATAACTATTAATAAGGGGAATGGAGGATATGACTATGTAGACAATTAGATACATTATAACATATTAATAAGGGGAATGGAGGATATTGACTATGTAGACAGATTAGATAATTATAACTATATTAATAAGGGGAATGGAGGATATTGACTATGTAGACAGATTAGATACATTATAACTATATTAATAGGGGAAATGGAGGATATTGACTATGTAGACAGATTAGATACATTATTACTATATTAATAGGGGAATGGAGGATATTGACTATGTAGACAGATTAGATACATTATAACTATATTAATAGGGGAATGGAGGATATTGACTTGTAGAAGATTAGATACATTATAACTATATTAATAGGGGAATGGAGGATATGACTATGTAGACAGATTAGATACATTATAACTATATATAGGAAATGGAGGATATGACTATGTAGACAGATTAGATACATTATAACTATATTAATAGGGAATGGAGGATATTGACTATGTAGACAGATTAGATACATTATAAACTATATTAATAGGGAATGGAGGATATTGACTATGTAGACAGATTAGATACATTATAACTATATTAATAGGGGAATGGAGGAATTGACTATGTAGACAGATAGAACATTATAACTATATTAATAGGGGAATGGAGGATATTGACTATGTAGACAGATTAGATACATTATAACTATATTAATAGGGAATGGAGGATATTGACTATGTAGACAGATTAGATACATTATAACTATATAATAGAGGGAATGGAGGGGATATTGACTATGTAGACAGATTAGATACATTATAACTATATTAAGGGGAATGGAGGATATGACTATGTAGACAGATTAGTACATTATAACTATATTAATAAGGGGATGGAGGATATTGACTATGTAGACAGATTAGATACATTATAACTATATTAATAAGGGGAATGGAGGATATGACCATGTAGACAGATTAGATACATATACTATATTAATAAGGGGAATGGAGGAGATGACTATGTAGAACTAGAACATTATAAACTATATTAATAAGGGGAATGGAGGAGATTAGATACATTAACTATTAATAAGGGGATGGAGGAGGAATTGACATGTAGACAGATTAGATCATTATACTATATTATAAGGGGAATGGGGATATTGACTATGTAGACAGATTAGATACATTATAACTATATTAATAAGGGGAATGGAGGATGATATGACTATGTAGACAGATTAGATACATTTAACTATATATAAGGGGAATGGAGGATATGACTATGTGACAGATTAGATACTTATAACTATATAATAAGGGGAATGGACGATATTGACTATGTAGACAGCAGATTAGATACATTATAAACTATATATAAGGGGAATGGAGGATATTGACTATGTAGACAGATTAGATACATTATACTATATTAATAAGGGGAATGGAGGAGATTGACTATGTAGACAGATTAGATACATTATAACTATATTAATAAGGGGAATGGGGGAGATTAGATACATTATAACTATATTAATAAGGGGAATGGAGGAGATTGACCTGTAGACAGATTAGATACATTATAACTATATTAATAGGAAGTGGGATAGAATGGGGGATATTGACTATGTAGACAGATTAGATACATTATAACTATATTAATAAGGGGAATGGAGGATATGACTATGTAGACAGATTAGATACATTATAACTATATTAATAAGGGGAATGGAGGATATGACTATGTAGACAGATTGATACATTAAACTATTAATAGGGGAATGGAGATATTGACTATGTAGACAGATTAGATACATTATAACTTATTAATAAGGGGAATGGAGGATATTGACTATGTGACAGATTAGACATTATAACTATATTAATAAGGGAATGGAGATAGTGACTATGTAGACACAGATTAGATACATTATAACATTTAATAAGGGGAATGGAGGATATTGACTATGTAGACAGATTAGATACATTATTACTATATTAATAAGGGGAATGGAGGGATTGACTATGTAGACAGATTTGATACATTAAACTATAATAAGGGAATGGAGGTATTGACTATGTAGACAGATTTGATACATATAACTATATTAATAAGGGGAATGGAGGATATTGACTATGTAGACAGAATAGATACATTATAACATATAATAAGGGGAATGGAGGGTATTGACTATGTAGACAGATTAGATACATTATAACTATATAATAAGGGGAATGGAGGATATGACATTGTAGACAGATTAGATACATTATAACTATATTAATAAGGGGAATGGGTGATATTGATATGTAGACAGATTAGAACATTATAACTTATTAATAAGGGGAATGGAGGATATTGACTATGTAGACAGATTAGATACATTATAACATATTAATAAGGGGAATGGAGGATATTGACTATGTAGACAGATTAGAACATTATAACTATATTAATAGGGGAACGAGGATTATTGACTATGTAGACAGATAGATACATTATAACTTATTAATAAGGGGAAGGAGGATATTGACTATGTAGACAGATTAGATACATTATAACATATTTAATAAGGGGAATGGAGGATATTGACTATGTAGACAGATAGATCCATTATAACTATATTATAAGGGGAAGGGAGATATGACTATGTAGACAGATTAGAACATTATAACATATTAATAGGGGAATGGAGGTAATGACTATGTAGACAGATTAGATACATTATAACTATATTAATAAGGGGAATGGGGGATATACTGTAGACAGATTAGATACATTATAACTATTTAATAAGGGGAATGGAGGATATTGACTATGTAGACAGATTAGATACATTATAACTAATAATAGGGGAATGAGGATATTGACTATGTAGACAGATTACAACATTTATAACTATATTAATAAGGGGAATGGAGGATTTGACTATGTAGACAGATTAGATACATTAAACTATATTAATAAGGGGAATGGAGGATATTGACTATGTAGACAGATTAATACTTATAAAATATATTAATAAGGGGAATGGAGGATATGACTATGTGACGATTAGATAATTATAACTATATTAATAAGGGAATGGAGGATATTGACTATGTAGACCGATTAGATACATTATAACCTATATATAAGGGGAATGGAGGATATGACTTGTAGACAGATTAGATACATATAAAATATTAATAAGGGGAATGGAGGATATTATGACTATGTAGACAGATTAGATACATTTAAACTATATAATAAGGGGAATGGAGGATATTGACTTGTAGACAGATTAGATCATTATAACTATATTAATAAGGGGAATGGAGGATATGACTATGTAGACAGATTAGATACATTATAACTATATTAATAAGGGGAATGGAGGATATGACTATGTAGACAGATTAGATACATTTATAACTATATTAATAAGGGGAAGGAGGAATTGAATATGTAGACAGATTAGATACATTATAACTATATTATAAGGGGAAGGAGGATATTGACTATGTAGACAGATTAGATCATTATAACTATATTAATAAGGGGAATGGGAATTGAATATGTGACAGATTAGATACATTTATAACTATATAATAAGGGGAATGGAGGATATTGACTATGTAGACAGATTAGATACATTATAACTATTAATAAGGGGAATGGAGGATAATGACTATGTAGACAGTTAGATACATTATAACTATATTAATAGGGGAATGGGGATATTGACTATGTAGACAGATTAGATACATTATAACATATATAAGGGGAATGGAGGATAGACTTGTAGACAGATTAGATACATTATAACTATATAATAAGGGAATGGAGGATATTGACTATGTTGACAGATTAGACATTATAAAATATTAATAAGGAACGGATATGGAATGGAAGACTGCAGAGAGGATAGAGGAGATAAATAAACAAAAAGAATGGAGGATATTGACTAGGTAGACAGAGATTACATTATAACTATATTATAAGGGGAATGGAGGATATGACTATGTAGACAGATTGATACATTATAACTAATTAATAAGGGGTGGAGGATATTGACTATGTAGACAGATTAGATACATTATAACATATATTAATAAGGGGAAGAGGGATATTGACTATGTAGACAGATTAGATACATTATAACTATATTAATAAGGGGAATGGAGGATTTGACTATGTAGACAGATTAGATACATTATAACTATATTAATAAGGGGAATGGAGGATATTGACTATGTAGACAGATTAGATACATTATAACTATATTAATAAGGGGAATGGAGGATATTGACTGTGTAGACAAGATAGATACATTATAACTATATTAATAAGGGGAATGGAGGATATGACTATGTAGACAGATTAGATACATTATAACTATATTAATAAGGGGAATGGAGGATATTGACTATGTAGACAGATTAGATACATTATAACTATATTAATAAGGGGGTGGAGGATATTGACTATGTAGACAGATTAGATACATTATAACTATATTAATAAGGGGAATGGAGGAGATTGACTATGTAGACAGATTAGATACATTATAACTATATTAATAAGGGGAATGGAGGATATGACTATGTAGACAGATTAGATACATTATAACTATATTAATAAGGGGAATGGAGGATATTGACTGTGTAGACAGATTGATACATTATAACTATATTATAAGGGGAATGGAGGATATTGACTATGTAGACAGATTAGATACATATAACTATATTAATAAGGGGAATGGAGGATATTGACTATGTAGACAGATTAGATACCTTATAAACTATAATAATAAGGGGAATGGAGGATATTGACTAGTAGACAAGATTAGATACATTATAACTATATTAATAAGGGTGGAAGGGATATTGACTATGTAGACAGATTAGATACATTATAACTATATTAATAAGGGGAATGGAGGATATTGACTATGTAGACAGATTAGATACATTAAACTATATTAATAAGGGGAATGGAGGAGGAATTGACTGTGTAGACAGATTAGATACATTATAACTATATTAATAAGGGAATGGAGGATATGACTATGTAGACAGATATTAGATACATTATAACTATATTAATAAGGGGATGGAGGATATTGACTATGTAGACAGATTAGATACATAACTATATTAATAAGGGGAATGGAGGATATTGACTATGTAGACAGATTAGATACATTATAACATATTAATAAGGGAATGGAGGATATTGACTATGTAGACAGATTAGATACATTATAACTATATTAATAAGGGGGAATGGAGGATATGACTATGAGACAGATTAGATACATTATAACTATATAATAAGGGGAATGGAGGATATTGACTATGGAGACAGATTTGATACATTTAACTTATTATAAGGGGAATGGAGGATGGACATGTAGACAGATTAGATACATTATAACTATATTAATAAGGGGAATGGAGGTATTGACTATGTGGACAGATTAGATACATTATAACTATATTAATAAGGGAATGGAGGATAGACTATGTAGACGATTAGATACATTATAACTATATTAATAAGGGGAATGGAGGATATTGACTATGAGACAGATTAGATACATTATAACTATATAATAAGGGGAATGGAGGGATATGACTATGTAGACAGATTAGATACATTAAACTATTTAAAAGGGGAATGGAGGATAGACTATGTAGAACGATTAGATACATTATAACTATATTAATAAGGGGAATGGAGGATATTGACTATGTAGACAGATTAGATACATTATAACTATATTAATAAGGGGAATGGAGGATATTGACTATGTAGACAGATTAGATACATTATAAATATATTAATAAGGGGAATGGAGGATATTGACTATGTAGACAGATTAGATACATTATAACTATATTAATAAGGGGGGAGGAGGATGACTATTGTAGACAGATTAGATACATTATAACTATATTAATAAGGGGAATGGAGGATATTGACTATGTAGACAGATTAGTACATTATAACTATATAATAAGGGGAATGGGGGATTGACTATGTAGACAGATTAGATACATTTAACTATATTAATAAGGGAAATGGAGGATATTGACATGTAGACAGATTAGATACATTATAACTATATTAATAGGGGAAGGAGGATATGGACTATGTAGACAGATTAGTACAATTATAACTATATTAATAAGGGGAATGGGGGATATTGACTATGTAGACAGATTAGATACATTATAACTATTTAATAAGGGGAATGGAGGATATTGACTATGTGGACAGATTAGATACATTATAACTATATTATAAGGGGAATGGAGGATATTGACTATGTAGACAGATTAGATACATTATAACTATATTAATAAGGGGAATGGAGGATATGACTATGTAGACAGATTAGATACATTATAACTATATTAATAAGGGGAATGGAGGATATTGACTATGTAGACAGATTAGATACATTATAACTATATTAATAAGGGGAATGGAGGATATTGACTATGTGACAGATTAGATACATTATAACTATATTAATAAGGGGAATGGAGGATATGACTTGTAGACAGATAGATACATTATAACTATATATAGGGGATGAGGATATGACTATGTAGACGATGATACATTATAAACTATATTAATAAGGGGAATGGAGGATATTGACTATGGAGACAGATTAGATACATTATAACTATATTAATAAGGGGAATGGAGGATATGACTATGTAGACAGATTAGATACATTATACTATATTAATAAGGGGAATGGAGGATATTGACCAGTAGACAGATTAGATACATTATAAACATATTAATAAGGGGAATGGAGGATATGACTATGTAGACAGATTAGATACATTATAACTATATTAATAAGGGGAATGGAGGATATGACTATGTAGACAGATTAGATACATTATAAATATAATAAGGGGATGGAGGATATGACTATGTAGACAGATTAGATACATTATAACTATATTATAAGGGGAATGGAGGATATTGACTATGTAGACAGATTTGATACATTATAAACTATATAATAAGGGGAAGGAGGATTGACTATGTAGACTAGATATAGATACATTATAACTATATAATAAGGGGAATGTAGGATATGACCATGTAGACAGATTAGATACATTATAACTTATATAAGGGGGATGGAGGATATGACTATGTAGACAGATTACAGTACATTATAACTATATTAATAAGGGGAATGGAGGAGATTGACTGTAGAAGATTAGAATTAAAACTATATTAATAAGGGATGGAGGAATTGACCATGTAGACAGATTAGATACATTATAACTATATTAATAAGGGGAATGGAGGATATTGACTATGTAGACAGATTAGATACATTATAAATATTTAATAAGGGGAATGGAGGAGATATATGCATGAGACAGATTAGATACATTATAACTATATTAATAAGGGGAATGGAGGATATGACTATGTAGACAGATAGTAATAAACTATATAAAGGGGAAGGGTATGACATGTAGACAGATTAGATACATTATAACTATATTAAATAGGGGAATGGAGGATATGACTATGTAGACAGATTAGATACATTATAACTATATTAATAAGGGGAATGGAGGATATTGACTATGGACAGATTAGATACATTATAACTATATTAATAAGGGAATGGAGGATATGACATGTAGACAGATAGATACATTATAATATATAATAAGGGGAATGGAGGATATGACTATGTAGACAGATTAGATACATTATAACTATATTAATAAGGGGAATGGAGGATATGACATGTAGACAGATTAGATACATTATAACATTAATAAGGGGAATGGAGGATATGACTATGTAGACAGATTAGATACATATAACTAATTATAAGGGAATGGAGGAATGACAGTAGACAGATTAGATACATTATAACTATATTAATAAGGGGAATGGAGGATATTGACTATGTAGACAGATTAGATACATTATAACTATATTAATAAGGGGAATGGAGGATATTGACTATGTAGACAGATTTGATACATTATAACTATATTAATAAGGGGACGAATCTGTGGCCTGGCAGGAATTCTATATTTTGATTGCAATGTCCAGCTTTTCTGATATTTGCTAGTGTAAAACGCTTCTCCCCCCCCCCCCTCAAAGCTCCCCTTGCAGGCCTCACTCGCTCTTCTGCATTCACGCACTGGCACAGGAAGACTGTCTGTTTGTGTGAGTGTCTGTCTGTGTGTTTACCTGTTTCTGTGGGTGTCTGTTGTTGCTGTCTGTTGTGTCTAAGTGTTGTCTGTATGTTTGCCTATCTGTGTGAGTGTCTGTTTATGTGAGTATCTGACTGGTGGAGTGTCTGTCTGTGTGAGTGTCGTCTGTGTGAGTGTCTGTCTGTGAGAGTGTCTGTCTGTGTGAGTGTCTGTCTGTGAGAGTGTCTGTCTGTGAGAGTGTCTGTCTGTGTGAGTGTCTGTTGTGTGAGTGTCTGTCTTTGTGTGAGTATCTGACTGGGTGAGTATCTGACTGTGTGAGTGTCGTCTGTGTGAGTGTCTGTCTGTGTGTTGCCTGTCTGCGTGAGTGTCTGTCTGTGTGAGTATCTGACTGTGTGGGTGTCTGTCTGTGTGAGTGTCTGTCTGTGTGAGTGTCTGTCTGTGAGAGTGTCTGTCTGTGTGAGTGTCTGTTGTGTGAGTGTCTGTCTGTGTGAGTATCTGACTGTGTGAGTGGTTGTCTGTGAGAGTGTCTGTGTGAGTGTCTGAGTGTCTGTCTGTGTGTTTACTATGCAAAAGAACGTCAGTACTCTCTATGCCCAACATGTGGGTGCCGACACTTCAGTATTCCTCCCTTTAGGAACGTCAGCATTGGAAGACAAAACAAAATTGAGGATCACACTCCAAATAAAGCAAAATCATTATTAGTGATCAATCATCTCACAATGGTTTAGGGGGTTGTCTATCTTTGTGTCTGTCTGTCTGTCTGTTTGCCTGTTGGTGTGTCCGTTTGTGTGTGTGTGGGTGTCTGTGCGAGTGCTTTTTCGTAAGTGTGTGCGTGCATGTCTCGTGTGTCAGTACCTACTTCTGTGTGTGAGGCCTGTTGTGTGAGTTCCTGAGAGTGAGTGTGATTTGTGATTGCCTGTCACCAGACTCTGTGTCTTCGCCATGGCCTTCTTGTAACACAGCACATTTTATAACAAGTCTGTGTGGGCAGGGCATGAGGGCATCTTTTAGTACCAGTCTGTGTGGGCTGAACATGAGGATATTTTATATTACTATTCTATGTGTAGTCAGACCTCCAGTTCACCAATCAGTGTTAAGGGAAGTCAGCCCTCCAGTTCATTAGCCAGTGTAGTCAGCCCTCCAGTTCATTAGCCAGTGCCAGGCTCCTGGTGGACAGTTTTTGGAACTTTGAGGGACATTACAGGAGAACCATTTGGAGCTGGGATGTATGGTAAGGATTTTATTAAACTACAGATTGGGGGTGGACATGCCCTTTAAGATATAACCAGGAACTAGGTTAAGGTAATAACCGAAACTAGGTTAAGGTAATAACTAGGAACTAGGTTAAGGTAATAACTAGGAACAAGGTTAAGGTAATAACCAGAAACTAGGTTAAGGTAATAACCAAAACTAGGTTAAGGTAATAACTAGGAACAAGGTTAAGGTAATAACCAGGAACTAGGTTAAGGTAATAACCAGGGACTAGGTTAAGGTAATAACCAGAAACTAGGTTAAGGTAATAACTAGGAACAAGGTTAAGGTAATAACCAGGAACTAGGTTAAGGTAATAACCAGGGACTAGGTTAAGGTAAAACCAGGAACTAGGTTAAGGTAATAACCAGGGACTAGGTTAAGGTAATAACCAGGGACTAGGTTAAGGTAATAACTAGGAACTAGGTTAAGGTAATAACCAGAAACTAGGTTAAGGTAATAACTAGGAACTAGGTTAAGGTAATAACCAGAAACTAGGTTAAGGTAATAACCAGGAACAAGGTTAAGGTAATAACCAGAAACTAGGTTAAGGTAATAACCAGAAACTAGGTTAAGGTAATAACTAGGAACAAGGTTAAGGTAATAACCAGAAACTAGGTTAAGGTAATAACTAGGAACAAGGTTAAGGTAATAACCAGGGACTAGGTAAGGTAATAACCAGGAACATAGGTTAAGGTAATAACCAGAAACTAGGTTAAGGTAATAAATAGGAACAAGGTTAAGGTATAACAGGACTAGGTTAAGGTAATAACCAGGACTAGGTTAAGGTAAAACCAGGGACAGGTGAGTAATAACCAGGGACTAGGTTAAGGTAATAACCAGGGACTAGGTTAAGGTAATAACCAGGGACTAGGTTAAGGTAATAACCAGGACTAGGTTAGGTAATAACCAGGGACTAGGTTAGGTAAAACCAGGGACTAGGTTAGGTAATAACCAGGACTAGGTTAGGTAATAACCAGGGACTAGGTTAAGGTAATAACCAGGGGCTAGGTTAGGTAATAACCAGGGACTAGGTTAAGGTAATAACCAGGGACTAGGTTAAGGTAATAACCAGGGACTAGGTTAAGGTAATAACCAGGGATAGGTTAGGGTAATAACCAGGGACTAGGTTAAGGTAATAACCAGGGACTAGGTTAGGGAATAACCAGGGACTAGGTTAAGGTAATAACCAGGGACTAGGTAGAGGTAATAACCAGGGACTAGGTAGGTAATAACCAGGGACTAGGTTAAGGTAATAACCAGGGACTAGGTTAAGGTAAACCAGGGATGGTTAAGGTAATAACCAGGGACTAGGTGAAGGTAATAACCGGGACTAGGTTAAGGTAATAACCAGGGACTAGGTTAAGGTAATAACCAGGGACTAGGTTAAGGTAATAACCAGGGACTAGGTAAGGTAATAACCAGGGACTAGGTTAAGGTAAAACCAGGGACTAGGTTAAGGTAATAACCAGGGACTAGGTTAAGGTAATAACCAGGGACTAGGTTAGGGTAATAACCAGGGACTAGGTTAGGGAATAACCAGGGACTAGGTTAAGGTAATAACCAGGACTAGGTTAGGTAAAACGGGAGCTAGGTATAGGTAATAACCAGGGATAGGTTAGGGTAATAACCAGGTAGGTTAAGGTAATACCAGGGACTAGTTAGGTAATACCAGGGACTGGGTTAGGTAATAACCAGGGACTAGGTTAGGTAATAACCAGGGACTAGTAGTATAAAACGATAGGTTAAAATGGACTAGGTATAGTAAGGTAATAACCAGGGAATTAGGTTAAGGTATAACCAGGGACTAGGTTAGGGTAATAACCAGGGACTAGGTTAAGGTAATAAACAGGGACTAGGTTAGGGTAATAACCAGGGACTAGGTTAGGGTAATAACAGGGACTAGGTTAGGGTAATAACCGGGACTAGGTTAAGGTATAAAACAGGGATAGGTTAAGGTAATAACCAGGGACTAGGTTAGAGTAATAACCAGGGACTAGGTTAGGTAATAACCAGGGACTAGGTTAGGGTAATAACCAGGGACTAGGTTAGGGTAATAACCCGGGACTAGGTTAAGGTAATAACCAGGGACTCGGTTAGAGTAATAACCAGGGACTAGGTTAAGGTAATAACCAGGGACTAGGTTAGGGTAATACCAGGGATAGGTTAGAGTAATAACCAGGGACTAGGTTAAGGTAATAACCAGGGACTAGGTTAAGGAAAACCAGGGACTAGGTTAAGGTAATAACCAGGACTGTTAGCGTAAAACCAGGACTAGGTTAGGGTAATAACCAGGGACTAGGGTAGGGTAATAACCAGGGACTAGGTTAGGGTAATAACCAGGGACTAGGTTAAGGTAATAACCAGGGACTCGGTTAGGGTAATAACCAGGGACTAGGTGGGTATAACCAGGACTAGGTTAGTAGTAATAACCAGGGACTAGGTTAGGGTAATAACGCTAGGTAGGGTATAACAGGGACTAGGTTAGGGTAATAACCAGGGACTAGGTTAGGGTAATAACCAGGGACTAGGTTAGGGTAATAACAGGGACTAGGTTAGGGGAATAACCAGGGACAAGGTTGGGTAATAACCAGGGACTAGGTTAAGGTAATAACCAGGGAACTAGGTTAGGGTAATAACAGGGACTAGGTTAAGGTAAAACCAGGGACTAGGTTAGGGTAATAACCAGGGACTAGGGTAAGGTTAACCAGGGACTAGGTTAGGTAATAACCACAGGACTAGGTTAGGTAATAACCAGGGACTAGGTTAGGGTAATAACCAGGGACTAGGTTAAGGTAATAACCAGGAACTAGGTTAAGGTAATAAACAGGAACTAGGTTAGGTAATAACAGGGACTAGGTTAAGGTAATAACCAGGGACTAGGTTAGGGTAATAACAGGGACTAGGTTAGGGTAATAAACGGGACTAGGTTAAGGTAATAAACAGGGACTAGGTTAAGGTAATAACCAGGAACTAGGTTAAGGTAATAACCGGGAACTAGGTTAAGGTAATAACCAGGGACTAGGTTAAGGTAATAACCAGGGACTAGGTTAGGGTAATAACCAGGGACTAGGTTAAGGTAATAACCAGGAACTAGGTTAAGGTAATAACCAGGAACTAGGTTAAGGTAATAACCAGGAACTAGGTTAGGGTAATAACCAGGGACTAGGTAGGGTATAACAGGGACAGTAAGGTAATAACCAGGAACTAGGTTAAGGTAATAACCGGAACTAGGTTAAGGTAAACCAGGAATAGGTTGGGTAAACAGGACTAGAGGGTAATACCAGGGACTAGGTTAGGGTAATAACCAGGGACTAGGTTAGGTAATAACCAGGGACTAGGTTAGGGTAAAACCAAGGATGGGTTAAGGAGGCAAACTAGCAAATGGAGAAGTGAGGTTTATTGCAGTTTATTGCACAAGCTACACAGAGATCTACAATTCCATGAGTACAATGAGTACAGGATATTCATTTCATTTTCACACACATTCAATTATATTCTCCACCGCTGGCTCCATCACAGGTCCCCCTGATGTTAACGAGATTACGTCAGGTATTACAACGCCGGATCGGCTCCCACACACTAGCGTAAGTTTTGCGCAACCAAGCAGCGCAAAACTTAACGCTTCGGGTTTTGGATCTATAGCACGGAAATGGCGCTGTGCTCTAAAATCCGTCTAAAACCCACGTTAGCCTGAAATTCTTTAACGTGGGTTTTAGACGGAAAATGCCCATATTGAATCTCTCCCTATGTTTATATCTTTGGCTTAGGGATACAGGAAGAGGCTTCCTAACGGAGAATCCTAAATGCACAACGTTAGGTCAACAGCAGGTGGACGCCAGGTTAAGTAATAATTCCACCCTCCCCCTCCTACCCAGAATGCAGCATGGAGGGCTCGTGTGAAGGTGGCGGTGAAGGTGTGTAAGTGTCTGATGGGGTCACTGAGTTCATAGAAGGACAAACGTCCGACCTCATAGTCCAGGGAGATCGGATTCTACTGCAGGAAGGACTGGAGTTAGACTGGTCACTGCCGGTCATCCGTACTGTCGTGTCTCACTAGATATTTACCTTTCCGTCTACGCAAACCCCACCACTTGTTATCGCTTATCGTGTAGGACTGGAGACCTTCCCTCTCTACACTGGGATAGGCTGCTCCGACCTCCCACTCTCCTGATTCACTGACCTCAACATCCCAGAAATGGCGCCCGGAGCGGAACATTAGTTTGCTGAGCACCGATGAACCTGAAATCTCCCGTTGTTTGTGGGCGAAGTTGATCTATTAAAGTGTGGGATGCGGATTTCATGTCCGTGGAAGACTGAGGTTATTCGCTGCTGTTCGTTCGTCCAGTACCAGGTCTGTAGCCTCCGGCCATAGACCCACCATTGCTTTATACAACTCGCAACCGCCGTCACATTATCCCGTAAAGCTTCGCCAATACGTCCCACGTCCACATCGCCGACTGTCCCTATGACATCCACGCGTCGCTTCCTCTTCCATCTCGCCATAAGTGGATCGCTCGGATTCCCGTTCCTGTAAGACCGTTAATGGATCTGCCATACTGCACATCATCTCGCAGTGACTGATCTTCCAGGACAGCTCGTCCTTATTGAGATCCAGCCTTTCCATCTCCTGGGAAATACTGAGAGACGCCTTCTCTTTCTTCCTGGAGATCTCGTCCAGGAATTGGCCCTTTAGAGCCCCCAGACGTCCATTGATGTAACTAAACAGGGCGGCGATTGCTGGGTCTCTGCTGATGTTTTATTTCCACTTCTTTCCGACGTTCCTCCAGGGCGTGAATGGCTTCTTAGCGCCCTCTCTCTTTGGGGCCAGGAGGGTCACAACCACATTTCTCAGTTTCTTCTTCTTCTTCTCTGAGGCCTCGCTGAGCTGCTCGACTCGGTGGGATTTATGATCCACGGCGAAGCAGGACGGACAGACACAGACGTGGTCCTCGGTGCAGTAATATTTCAGCTGTTCCTTGTGCACGGAGCATTTCCTGTCTGAGAAGGAAGTGGTGGGATCCAATAGACGTGCTCCTCGGACATCCTGTGGGTCTCCACGTGCTGGTCACATAAAGAGGCCTCGCAGTGCAGACAGGATTTAGCTGCAGGGGGGACAGTAAGAACAGGAGATCCCAGCACCGTCCTCGCCCCAGGGGGAAGTAGAGAAACGCTGGCTATGTTACCCAGTTCAGGTTCCGTTTCAGTTCAGGGCGTTGGGAAATCTCTCCCGACATTCCGGAAAGGAGGATGTTCTCTAAAGGTCTCGCCCTGGAGATACCAGTTGTCTGATACAGACCCGGCAGTAGGAATGTCCACAGGGCAGGGTACGGGATCTTTATAAATATCCCGGCAGACGGAGCACGTTAACTCCAGTTTCACTCCAGCAGCTGCCATGACAGGCAGTGAGAAGGAGAGGGCGGGACTAGAACTCACGTCTGTTCCTCTCTTAAAGAGAGAAACAAACGTAAAAATAGAAAGGAATCAATGTTCCCATGGAAAGGAGGAACCTCAATGTTCTGCTAATGGAAGAGACATTTTAATTCAAGGGAAAGAACAAAATAAACTGAATATTTAGTGTTAAATGATAATGTCTCTTAATCACTGCAATACGGCGGTAGGATCATCGCTACCCATAGTTCAGTGCGGCTGCATTCTATTTAGGTTTAAGGTTTCTTATAGCCCCACACCAACCCCCTTGTTATGTACCCAGGGTAAGGACATATGTAGGGCTACATTGTATGTATCACTATGGCCACTCCCGCACTGCACCTCCCCACTGAAAGTCCATAGCCTTATGTATTACATATAAATTACACATTCCTTCATCAGCTGCTGTTTCTCCTTAGGCAACAGCGACACCTTGGGGCTAAGGTTGATAGTACAAAAAGTGAGCTGTGTGACGGTTATCCAATAAAAGGTATTATTTTATATCCAAGATGTCTTCACTTTCATCTATGGCCAACACGGTACAATTCTCTACTACAATTGTGAATGGATGAGACTTTATTGGAAATTCCCCCCTGCGTTGTTGGAAGCGTTTGGAGACCATTAGGATCCATAGTGGAGAGTTGTAGTTACTCCTCTAGCAAGGGAACTGTCCGTTTGCTCATTGTTCTGAATGGGCAAAAGTGCCTGGTAATTCAACTCCTAGTGGCCCATTTACCCAGAGCGCCATTGTGATTCAATGTGGCGTTTGCGAATGGGGGTAAATCACGAAAAGGGACTTAAAAGTAGCACAAACCCAATATTGAATGGCGAGCGTGGAATGCATGGGTGTCTTTTGTGTAACCTGCGCATCCGGCGCTAGAAAGGAGTTGAAGTCGCGCTAAACGGTAGCGAACGTTAAGTCTATAAATTGGTCCAGCGTCTTTGGGTGAATCGGCTGCTAGTGTTGGGTGCTCAGTACATAAAATCCATTAGAAATAGTAATTAGTAATATTCAATCATTATTACAATATCACTGGTTTCTCTATAATACTGCAGGTGCAGTTGAACTACATCTCACACCATTCTCCCACAGTACAGGGCAGTCAGGGTATCCCAGGATTCCCTGTCATACCCCCCCCCAGCTGTAGGGCGGTACCATACAGATTGCCTGGCCCCTGTCATACCCCCACCCAGCTGTAGGCGGTACCATACAGATTGCCTGGCCCCTGTCATACCCCCACCCCAGCTGTAGGCGGTACCATACAGATTGCCTGGCCCTGTCATACCCCACCCCAGCTGAGGTGGTACAACAGATTGCTGGGCCCCTTGTCATACCCCCACCCAGCTGTAGGCGGTACCATACAGATTGCCGGGCCCCCTGTGGGTAATCAAGGCTGCGTTAGAATGATGGGAATAATCCATTCATCTGTCGTCAGGATCTGTATAATAATGTCAATGAGATGGATTTACCCACCAGATGTTTTAGGTACAAATGGAAGAAATTCTGTTTTCTTCAGGCAGCACATCTGGGTTAAAGGACAAGTCCACCCCAAACTACAATTTAACCCATACTGGCCCCACTGTGTTGTTAGTAAAATCCTTACCTTCCATCTCTGCTCCTATGGTTTTCCTGCTGTGTCTGTTTAAAGTCCGGAAAGTGAAGAGTAGGAGGTGTCAGTAAGTCATCCGGTCCCGCTACTCTCTTCACCTAATGGGGACAGTGACCCCTCCTGGTCCTTTCTGTGTCCTTCACCCAGGGGCGTTTATAGCCATTTCAGTGCATAGGGCCACCGTCCCAACTAGTACACCCCCCCCCCCCTCCATTTCCTTATGACCACTGTCACTGCTGCTCCCTTGGTGTACTCCAGTCTGGTGGGGCAAACTGCTTTACTATTGTTGGTACATCGGGGCACCAACGCCTATGTACCCCGGGGGGAAGCGCTGCGCCCGCGCTGGCTTGCCCTATATCATCACAATGACACCGTTGTCCTCCCATATAAAGCGACATATGTCACCCCCAATGACTTTAATACTGTCCCCACTGGCCTCCCGGAAGGCAGGCCATATGGTTTTCAAGTGGATGCCCTCTTTCGGCCCTATGTCCTCCTACGCGCAAAACCCCACCTCGTTACCTCCCCAGCACCCAATGGCCCCGTACATGCCGCTTTTTTGGAAGGGCACACGACCACAGCGGAAGCTTTCATTGGTGAGATCCGAGCCCCTGGTTTAACCTACTTGTTTTTTCAGCCTCGCACAGCACTTTCCCCCCCCTTAAGACACGTATTTGACCCCACTTTCCATACCCCCTGTCCCCACGCTGCCAACGCCCACCCCTTTCCAACCAGCACAGTATGGCCATTCCAACAGCTCCAGTGCCAGCCCCACATTACCCCACCCCCGAGTATTTCGCAATACATAACCCCCCGCCTCCATTGTGTCGCCAGCACTTTCCCAGAGTACTGGACCAACCCTCTACCCTAACCAGTCTTCACACCAGCTGCCACGCCACTATCTCTTCCCAAGCCCAGTACTTGCAATTCCCCATCCACTTTTCCTTCACCCAGCTTGCCAGCACTTTCTTTCACCACCCACGTTAGTATTGCCATCATCCCTACTCTATTTTACCCCCCTTCAGCCGCCAGTTCCACCCCAATTCTCTCCACGCCCTAAAGTTATTTCGCCACACCTCTAAACCATTATTTCACGCTGACAAGCACTTCCCCAGCCGTTTCACCCTCTGCCCCCCCACACTCACTTATCCCTTCAGTTGCCCAAGCACCTTTCCAAGACGTATGCCCATTTAAACACTTCAGTTCCCAGCCTCCCACCTCCCTTCCCTCCAGAGCTACTTGCCATTACCACCATTCCCCACGTGCCAGCACCTTTCCCAGCTGACCCCCCGTACTTGGCCATTAACCCTTTCACGCTGTCACCCCACGCACCCACGTTCCCAGGAGTATTGCCCATTAACACCCCTTTCTGAGCCTCGCACCATCACTGTCCGAGTCTCGTCACATGTACTCTTTCAGCTGCCAGACTCGCTTACATGATATACACCGTCCCCTATTGTACCCTGATTTCCATGCCTAGCACCACACCCGCTTTAGAATCTTTTTTGCTTTCTACAACTTACCGCAACTTTTTAATATTCTGACCCCCGCTTCTTTTGAACCTTTTGGAGAGCTTGTTCCGGCCCGCCGACGGACAGAAAGCACGCCCCCCCCCGCGCTTTCATTGGCCGATAGGGCCTCTGTTAATGGCTGCTATGTCACATAAGGGCTCTATGTTATATCCAGTCTGCACGGAGCCATTTCCTACATCCCCATCCACCACTTTACGTCCTCAAGGCTCACCGTATATGATAACAATTTTTTCGCTCCTACACATAAATCCCCTTTCACCCCCCATGCCCCCAGCAAACAACCCGCTTTGTGATTTTTTGCGCTTCTAATTCCATCACACCTTGTGTTCCATGGTTCTCCCACCTCCCACCCCTCATTGTTGTATTCCCTTCACATTACGCATCAACCATGCGACTTGACCCAGTTTTTAGTTCTTGCAAGCCGGCCGCCCCCAACGTGCTGGTCCTTTTCAGTTCTACCGTCCCATCAGACTGGATCTCATCATTCAACCGCCACATGACTCTGACCACACAGAACTCTGCTCCGCGTTCCCCAACTTATGTAAACCTGGAAACACCTCTCCCCCCAAATTTACCGACCCCATATCACACCAGCCACGTCGTGTTAAGGGTGTGACCCTTGCCCCCTGCATTTTCCCAGTGGCTAGAGGTGCCGCTGATATATGCTAATGGGGATTTCCAAGTTGCCTCCGGTACTCCTTCCCCTTCCCCCCCTCGCTGCTACCATCCACATTCCCCCGCCCCCAACCCCACCCCCTATCTATTCGCTTACAAGTCCATCTTGACATTGAGAACTCAGCACTCACGAACAGCACAACAGCCCCCCTCGTTTGCCCTTTTCCCTCCCCACCTGTACTAGCCGTATTCAACTCCGCTCTCCTGTCACAGATACATACCATTTTCCAACGTCCCAGTCTCCCGTCTATTTCGCGCAATTTACCACCCCACATCGATAACAGCAGGAACTCAACGGAGAACGATATAACGCATTAAGCTTCATTTTCCCGCTCACCACCATTGTGACTATCACATACAGTTACTTGGATCCGTACATTACCCGCCATATCACCATGTTACTTCAAATTCACAGCACCCCGGACACCCCAAGGGAGACCCCCCGCCCGGTTCTCCCCACTCTCACACCCCGCATCTTTATACGGTCTATTCTTTGTTTTTTGTTTGTATCTTCCGAGCACAACTTTTTTTGTAACCGACACAGACCACTTGCTTTTTTTCTCCATCAACAACCGACGAACTAGAACATCCTCCTAAATTCCAGACCCCGCACCACTTAGTAAAATGCATAACCACCTCCGATTCTGCACATAAAGGCGCCCCAACTATTCACTTTCACTCAACCCAGCTACCATAGCACATTTAATTATAACCAGATATTAAGAACACCCTTTCACTAACTAATGTTTCCATCCAGACACACTTTTTTTATAACCCCAGCCCCCATACCATTTTCGACTATTTTGAATACAACCCTCTTATATACATCCCGACTCAACATCCAGAAAATTTCCCATAACCCCCCCACGATCCCTTTTAGAAATTTAGAAACCTAGCATAATTTAGCAAACTACCCTTATTATACAGATAAATAGACACTACTCTTCCTAGATTTTATCACAGTACCATAGAAACATTATAACCAGACACCATAGAACATTCATACACTTTCCACCCGATACCATAGATCCCAATTCCATTTTTATCACCTCTTACAGTATCCTTATAGAACCATTAAATTTCACCGATTACACACTTTTAGAACATCATACCCCTATTTGCACCTACATGCCACATATATCCAGATGCCATGAGTTCCACCTTTACCCCCCCTAACATTCTTTATTAACCACCCCCTTTCGCGCATACCATAGAATCATTCCGATCCAGATCCCTAGAACATCCTACATCAAAACAGTATACCCATTCAGAACATTATACTTTCTCCCCACGATATTCATAGAACACCATTCCTACTAACAATTTTGTACACCCCCTAGTTAACATAATCCACGATAAACTAGCCAACCCATCCTCACCTAACCCGAACTCCCCATACCTGACACATGATTCAACAACGATACATAGAACATTTATAACCAGTCACATAAACATTATATCCAGGACTCCCAAATAGAAACAACATCCTACTATCCACCGATACTACCTAGAACATCTAATCCAGCATAAATCGATACCACCATGAACCAGATCCCCATCTAGAATTCATTATATCCATTTCGCCCACTAACTTATGAACCACCCATTTTATAACAGATCCATAGAACCATTATTCCAGATACATTAGAAATTATAACAGATACTTAGCACATTATAACCGTCCCATAAGAAAATTATATCAGATTACATAGAAACATTTATAACCCAGGATAACCTAGACCTGAAAATTTCCCCTAAACCAGATCAATACGAATCACATTTATCACCCCACGACTACACATCAGAACCATTCATAACCAGATCTAGAAAACCATTCCTTATAAACAGATCCATTCCCTATGAACCCCCTACCTAACCAGATGAATAGAAATTCTACACCCATTCCCCCCCCCTCCCCCGATACCCCTCAGAAACATTTAACACCGATCCATAGAACCCTTATACTTTTTACCAGTACCCGATACCACTAGATACAGCTATCTCACTTCCCCTCGATCTACATAGCACACCCACTTTTACTAAACCCACATGCATCACACCTCAGAATCCCCCCCACATTATAACAGATACCATAGAACCATTCACCTATCCCGATACATTTCCCTACGAACATTCCACTATCCCGATACACCCTTACGCAACATCTATATCCTACCAGAAGCTACATAGCCACTTATACCTTATATCCACGATACCATTATAGAACATTAATTCCAGATCCATAGAAATTATACACCAGATACATAGAAACATTATAACCAGAACATAGAACCTTATATCCAGATACATCGAACCATTATAAACCTAGCTACATAGAACACATCCCCTCTTATAACCCCACCGATACATAGACACCTTATGAACCAGCAACATAGAACATTTTATAACACAGATTACTCACACTTTAGACACCATTAATTCAAGATCCACTAGAACATTCCTATAACCAGATACACCGAGAACATTATAACCCAGATCACACTCGAACATGGCATACTCCCAGCCCACTCTCACACTCCCCTACGAACATTATCATACCACCTACTTTTAGAACTACATACGAATCCACCATTATATCAGATCCACTAGTATAAATTTCCCATTCCACAACGCATACAGAGAACACTGTACGCACCCCCTCCCACCGCACACCATATTGACCCACAAGTTGAAACAACGATACTATTAGAACATGCATAACCCCCTATGATTACCCATAGCACATTTCCCCACCTGGATCTTCTAAAAACCCCCCCCAGATCCCCACTAGAAACCCTCTACTAACCAAACTAGGTTAAGGTAATAACCAGGGACTAGGTTAAGGTAATAACCAGGGACTAGGTTAAGGTAATAACCAGGGACTAGGTTAAGGTAATAACCAGGGACTAGGTTAAGGTAATAACCAGGGACTAGGTTAAGGTAATAACCAGGGACTAGGTTAGGGTAATAACCAGGGACTAGGTTAGGGTAATAACCAGGGACTAGGTTAAGGTAATAACCAGGGACTAGGTTAGGGTAATAACCAGGGACTAGGTTAGGGTAATAACCAGGGATTAGGTTAGGGTAATAACCAGGGACTAGGTTAAGGTAATAACCAGGGACTAGATTAAGGTAATAACCAGGGACTGGGTTAAGGTAATAACCAGGGACTAGGTTAGGGTAATAACCAGGGACTAGGTTAAGGTAATAACCAGGGATTAGGTTAAGGTAATAACCAGGGACTAGGTTAGGGTAATAACCAGGGACTAGGTTAAGGTAATAACCAGGGACTAGGTTAGGGTAATAACCAGGGACTAGGTTAAGGTAATAACCAGGGACTAGGTTAAGGTAATAACCAGGGACTAGGTTAGGGTAATAACCAGGGACTAGGTTAGGGTAATAACCAGGGACTAGGTTAAGGTAATAACCAGGGACTCGGTTAGAGTAATAACCAGGGACTAGGTTAAGGTAATAACCAGGGACTAGGTTAGGGTAATAACCAGGGACTAGGTTAGAGTAATAACCAGGGACTAGGTTAAGGTAATAACCAGGGACTAGGTTAAGGTAATAACCAGGGACTAGGTTAAGGTAATAACCAGGGACTAGGTTAGAGTAATAACCAGGGACTAGGTTAGGGTAATAACCAGGGACTAGGTTAGGGTAATAACCAGGGACTAGGTTAGGGTAATAACCAGGGACTAGGTTAAGGTAATAACCAGGGACTAGGTTAGGGTAATAACCAGGGACTAGGTTAGGGTAATAACCAGGGACTAGGTTAGGGTAATAACCAGGGACTAGGTTAAGGTAATAACCAGGAACTAGGTTAAGGTAATAACCAGGAACTAGGTTAAGGTAATAACCAGGAACTAGGTTAGGGTAATAACCAGGGACTAGGTTAGGGTAATAACCAGGGACTAGGTTAGGGTAATAACCAGGGACTAGGTTAAGGTAATAACCAGGGACTAGGTTAGGGTAATAACCAAGGACTGGGTTAAGGAGGCAAACTAGCAAATGGAGAAGTGAGGTTTATTGCAGTTTATTGCACAAGCTACACAGAGATCTACAATTCCATGAGTACAATGAGTACAGGATATTTCATTTCATTTTCACACACATTCAATTATATTTCTCCACCGCTGGCTCCACTCACAGGTCCCCCTGATGTTAACGAGATTACGTCAGGTATTACAACGCCGGATCGGCTCCCACACACTAGCGTTAAGTTTTGCGCAACCAAGCAGCGCAAAACTTAACGCTTCGGGTTTTGGATCTATAGCACGGAAATGGCGCTGTGCTCTAAAATCCGTCTAAAACCCACGTTAGCCTGAAATTTCTTTAACGTGGGTTTTAGACGGAAAATGCCCATATTGAATCTCTCCCTATGTTTATTATCTTTGGCTTAGGGATACAGGAAGAGGCTTCCTAACGGAGAATCCTAAATGCACAACGTTAGGTCAACAGCAGGTGGACGCCAGGTTACGTAATAATTCTCACCCTCCCGCCTCCTACCCAGAATGCAGCATGGAGGGGCTCGGTGAAGGTGGCGGTGAAGGTGTGTAAGTGTCTGATGGGGTCACTGAGTTCATAGAAGGACAAACGTCCGACCTCATAGTCCAGGGAGATCCGGATTCTACTGCAGGAAGGACTGGAGCTTAGACTGGTCACTGCCCGGTCATCCGTACTGTCGTGTCTCACTAGATATTTACCTTTCCGTCTACGCAAACCCCACCACTTGTTATCGCTTATCGTGTAGGACTGGAGACCTTCCCTCTCTACACTGGGATAGGCTGCTCCGACCTCCCACTCTCCTGATTCACTGACCTCAACATCCCAGAAATGGCGCCCGGAGCGGAACATTAGTTTGCTGAGCACCCGATGAACCTGAAATCTCCCTGTTGTTTGTGGGCGAAGTTGATCTATTAAAGTGTGGGATGCGGATTTCATGTCCGTGGATAGACTGAGGTTATTCGCTGCTGTTCGTTCGTCCAGTACCAGGTCTGTAGCCTCCTGGCCATAGACCCACCATTGCTTTATACAACTCGCAACCGCCGTCACATTATCCCGTAAAGCTTCGCCAATACGTCCCACGTCCACATCGCCGACTGTCCCTATGACATCATCACGCGTCGCTTCCTCTTCCATCTCGCCATAAGTGGATCGCTCGGATTCCCGTTCCTGTAAGACCGTTAATGGATCTGCCATACTGCACATCATCTCGCAGTGACTGATCTTCCAGGACAGCTCGTCCTTATTGAGATCCAGCCTTTCCATCTCCTGGGAAATACTGAGAGACGCCTTCTCTTTCTTCCTGGAGATCTCGTCCAGGAATTGGCCCTTTAGAGCCCCCAGACGTCCATTGATGTAACTAAACAGGGCGGCGATTTGCTGGGTCTCTGCTGATGTTTTATCTTCCACTTCTTTCCGACGTTCCTCCAGGGCGTGAATGGCTTTCTTAGCGCCCTCTCTCTTTGGGGCCAGGAGGGTCACAACCACATTTCTCAGTTTCTTCTTCTTCTTCTCTGAGGCCTCGCTGAGCTGCTCGACTCGGTGGGATTTATGATCCACGGCGAAGCAGGACGGACAGACACAGACGTGGTCCTCGGTGCAGTAATATTTCAGCTGTTCCTTGTGCACGGAGCATTTCCTGTCTGAGAAGGAAGTGGTGGGATCCAATAAGACGTGCTCCTCGGACATCCTGTGGGTCTCCACGTGCTGGTCACATAAAGAGGCCTCGCAGTGCAGACAGGATTTAGCTGCAGGGGAGGCACAGTAAGAACAGGAGATCCCAGCACCGTCCTGCCCCCAGGGGGAAGTAGAGAAACGCTCGGCTATGTTACCCAGTCTCAGGTTCCGTTTCAGTTCAGGGCGTCTGGGAAATCTCTCCCGACATTCCGGACAGGAAGGATGTTCTCTAAAGGTCTCGCCCTGGATATCCCATGTTTGTCTGATACAGACCCGGCAGTAGGAATGTCCACAGGGCAGGGTAACGGGATCTTTATAAATATCCCGGCAGACGGAGCACGTTAACTCCAGTTTCACTCCAGCAGCTGCCATGACAGGCAGTGAGAAGGAGAGGGCGGGACTAGAACTCACGTCTGTTCCTCTCTTAAAGGAGAAACAACCGTAATAAATAGAAAGGAATCAATGTTCCCATGGAAAGGAGGAACCTCAATGTTCTGCTAATGGAAGAGACATTTTAATTCTAAGGGAAAGAACAAATAAACTGAATTATTTAGTGTTTAAATGATAATGTCTCTTTAATCACTGCAATACGGCGGTAGGATCACTCGCTACCCATAGTTCAGTGCGGCTGCATTCTATTTAGGTTTAAGGTTTCTTATAGCCCCACACCAACCCCCTTGTTATGTACCCAGGGTAAGGACATATGTAGGGCTACATTGTATGTATCACTATGGCCACTCCCGCCACTGCACCTCCCCACTGAAAGTCCATAGCCTTATGTATTACATATAAATTACACATTCCTTCATCAGCTGCTGTTTCTCCTTAGGCAACAGCGACACCTTGTGGCTAAGGTTGATAGTACAAAAAGTGAGCTGTGTGACGGTTATCCAATAAAAGGTATTATTTTATATCCAAGATGTCTTCACTTTCATCTATGGCCAACACGGTACAATTCTCTACTACAATTGTGAATGGATGAGACTTTATTGGAAATTCCCCCCTGCGTTGTTGGAAGCGTTTGGAGACCATTAGGATCCATAGTGGAGAGTTGTAGTTATTCCTCCTCTAGCAAGGGAACTGTCCGTTTGCTCATTGTGTCTGAATGGGCAAAAGTGCCTGGTAATTCAACTCCTAGTGGCCCATTTACCCAGAGCCGCCATTGTGATTCAATGTGGCGTTTGCGAATGGGGTAAATCACGAAAAGGGACTTAAAAGTAGCACAAACCCAATATTGAATGGCGAGCGTGGAATGCATGGGTGTCTTTTGTGTAACCTGCGCATCCGGCGCTAGAAAGGAGTTGAAGTCGCGCTAACCGGTAGCGAACGTTAAGTCTATAAATTGGTCCAGCGTCTTTGGGTGAATCGGCTGCCTAGTGTTGGGTGCTCAGTACATAAAATCCATTAGAAATAGTAATATAGTAATATTCAATCATTATTACAATATCACTGGTTTTCTCTATTAATACTGCAGGTGCAGTTGAACTACATCTCACACCATTCTCCCACAGTACAGGGCAGTCAGGGTATCCCAGGATTCCCTGTCATACCCCCACCCCAGCTGTAGGCGGTACCATACAGATTGCCTGGCCCCTGTCATACCCCCACCCCAGCTGTAGGCGGTACCATACAGATTGCCTGGCCCCTGTCATACCCCCACCCCAGCTGTAGGCGGTACCATACAGATTGCCTGGCCCCTGTCATACCCCCACCCCAGCTGTAGGTGGTACCATACAGATTGCTGGGCCCCTTGTCATACCCCCACCCCAGCTGTAGGCGGTACCATACAGATTGCCGGGCCCCCTGTGGGTAACTCAAGGCTGCGTTAGAATGATGGGAATAATTCCATTCATCTGTCCGTCAGGATCTGTATAATAATGTCAATGAATTGATGGATTTTACCCACCAGATGTTTTAGGTACAAATGGAAGAAATTCTGTTTTCTTCAGGCAGCACATCATGGGTTAAAGGACAAGTCCACCCCCAAACTACAATTTAACCCCATACTGGCCCCACTGTGTAGTTTAGTAAAATCCTTACCTTCCATCTCTGCTCCTTATGGTTTTCCTGCTGTGTCTGTTTAAAGTCCAGGAAAGTGAAGAGTAGGAGGTGTCAGTAAGTCATCCGGTCCCTGCTACTTCCTTCACCTTAATGGGGACAGTGACCCCTCCTGGTCCTTTCTGTGTCCTTCACCCAGGGGCGTTTATAGCCATTTCAGTGCCATAGGCGCCGTCCCAACTACGTACACCCCCCCCCTCCATTTCCTTATGACACTGTCACTGCTGCTCCTCTTTATAGTGGGAATGTTTACTAGTTGGTAAGGGGCAAACGCTGTACCAGGGGAAGCGGGCTTGTATAACAATACATGTTGTTCATATACAGCGACACTGTCCACCAATGAAATACTGACTGGAAGGACAGGATAGGTTTCAGTGGATGTTCTGTATGTGGCACCAATGTTCTCCCCAGAAATTGTTTACAGCTGGGAAGGGCAGAACAGGGAAGATTGGTGAGATCTGAGATGTTTAACTCTTTCAGTGCCAGCACTTTCCCAGAGTATTGCCATTAACCCTTCAGTGCCAGCACTACCAGCACGATTCCCAGAGTATTGCATAACCCTTCAGTGCCAGCACTTTCCCAGAGTATTGCCATTAACCCTTCAGTGCCAGCACTTTCCCAGAGTATTGCCATTAACCCTTCAGTGCCAGCACTTTCCCAGAGTATTGCCATTAACCCTTCAGTGCCAGCACTTTCCCAGAGTATTGCCATTAACCCTTCAGTGCCAGCACTTTCCCAGAGATTGCCATTAACCCTTCAGTGCCAGCACTTTCCCAGAGTATTGCCATTAACCTCAGTGCCAGCACTTTCCCAGAGTATTGCCATTAACCCTTCAGTTCCAGCACTTCCCAGAGTATTGCCATTAACCCTTCAGTGCCAGCACTTTCCCAGAGTATTGCCATTAACCCTTCAGTGCCAGCACTTTCCCAGAGTATTGCCATTAACCCTTCAGTGCCATCACAGTATTACATTTAACTCTTTCAGCTGCCAGCTTTGACATGATATACAGTATGTACCTGCTTTCCATGTCTCCTCCATTGAATTGTTCACTCCTCACCTACTCTAGTTCTAATTGGAGAGTTGGGCGGAAGGAAGAAAGAGGCAGGGATAGGGATCTCATGGCTGCTAGTCAAAGGGTCACTGTTATAAAGTCTGCAGCAGATTTCATCTATCCAAGTTCAGGCTCCGTACTAGATACAATGTTACAAATTACAGCAGAACAAGCTTGTGAAGGTTCTCATTCATCCAGGTCATGGTATATCTGTTGTATTCAATTAGATCAACTGGACTTGAAGTTTAGTTCTTGAAGACGTTTCGCTAGTCATCCGACTGGATCTCTCAATTCAGAATGACTTGTACAAGAATCTGTGGCAATTATGTACCCTGGAAAATCCCAATTAGCATATCACAGCCAGGTGTTAAGGGTGTGATTGGATAGTGGCTAAGAGGTGTGATATGCTAATTGGGATTTCCCAGGGTACATAATTGCCACATATTCTTGTACAAGTCATTCTGAATTGAGAAAGCCAGTCGGATGACTAGCGAAACGTCTTCAAGAACTACATTTCAAGTCCAGTCGATCTAATTGAATACAACAGATATACAGCAGAACAAGGAGAACAGATCTAACGCATTCAGTTCATTTGTAACATTGTATCCAAGTTCAGGCTCCGTACTAGATACAATGTTACAAATTACAGCAGAACAAGGAGAGCGGATCTAACGCATTCAGTTCATTTGTGGTATCTGTGAGAAATTAAAGACAAGACATTGTAACCAGATACATAGAACATTATAACCAGATACATAGAACATTATAACCAGATACATAGAACATTATAACCAGATACATAGAACATTATAACCAGATACATAGAACATTATAACAGTCCATTAGAAATTTAACCAGAAATAGAACATTATATCCAGATACATAGAACATTAACCAGATCATAGAACATTTAACCAGATACATAGAACATTTAACCAGATAATAGAACATTATAACAGATACATAGAACATTATAACCAGATACATAGAACATTATAACCAGATACATAGAACATTATATCCAGATCCATAGAACATTATACCAGATACATAGAACATTATAACCAGATACATAGAACATTATATCCAGATCCATAGAACATTATATCCAGATACATAGAACATTATATCCGATCCATAGAACATTATAACCAGATACATAGAACATTATATCCAGATACATAGAACATTATAACAGATACATAGAACATTATAACCAGATACATAGAACATATAACCAGATCCATAGAACTATACCAGATACATAGAACCATTATAACCAGATAGATACATAGAACATTAATCCAGATACATAGAACATTATATCCAGATCCATAGAACATTATAACCAGATACATAGAACATTATAACCAGATCCATAGAACATTATAACCAGATACATAGAACATTATAACCAGATACATAGAACATTATAACCAGATACATAGAACATTTAACCAGATCCATAGACTAATCCATACATAGAACATTATACCAACATAGAACATTTAACCAGAATCCATAGAACATTATATCCAGATTCATAGAACATTATAACCAGATACATAGAACATTATAAACCAGATCCATAGAACATTATTTTAACAAGATACATATAACATATAACCAGATACATAGAACATTATAACCAGATCCATAGAACATTATAACCAGATACATAGAACTTATATCCAGATATAGAACATTATACCAGTCATAACATTAACCAGTACATAGAACATTATATCCAGATACATAGAACATTATATCCAGATCCATAGAACATTATATCCAGATACATAGAACATTATATCCAGATACAATAGAACATTTATCCAGTACATAGAACTTATATCCAGATACATAGAACATATATCCAGATACATAGAACTTATAACCAGATACAGAACATTATAAAACCAGATACATAGAACATTATATCCAGATACATGAAACATTATAACCAGATAAACGAAATTATAACCAGTACATAGAACTTATAACCTACATAGAATTATAACAGATACATAGAACATTATATCCAGATCCATAGAACATTATAACCAGATACATAGAACTTAAACCAGATAATAGAACATTATAACCAGATCCATAGAACATTAAACCAGATACATAGAAACTGATATCCAGATCATAGAACATTATACCAGATACATAGAACATAATCCAGCTAATAGAACATTATAACCAGATACATAGAACATTATAACCAGATACATAGAACATTATAACCAGATCCATAGAACATTATAACCAGATACATAGAACATTATAACAGATAATAACATATACCAGATACATAGAACATTATATCCAGATCCATAGAAACATTATAACCAGATACATAGAACATTATAACCAGATCCATAGAACATTATATCCAGATACATAGAACATTATAACCAGATACATAGAACATTATATCCAGATACATAGAACATTATATCCAGATACATAGAACATTATAACCAGACCATAGAACATTTAATCCAGATACATAGAACATTATTAACCAGATACATAGAACATTATAACCAGATACATAGAACATTATATCCAGATACATAGAACATTATAACCAGATACATAGACCATTATAACCAGATCCATAGAACATTATAACCAGATTACATAGAACATATATCCAGATACATAGACACA
>JAACNH010001370.1:62335-81146 GCA_019447015.1 Hymenochirus boettgeri | reverse complement strand
CATAGTGATAAAGAGACTATAATAATAGTGTATTACAATGATACAGCACTGATACCCATTGTATCATAGGGATAAAGAGACTATAATAATAGTGTATTACAATGATACAGCACTGATACCCATTGTATCATAGTGATAAAGAGACTATAATAATAGTGTAATACAATGATACAGCACTGGTACCCATTGTATCATAGTGATAAAGAGACTATAATAATAGTGTATTACAATGATACAACACTGATACTCATTATATCATAGGGACAGAGTGAAGAGACTATAATTATAAAGTCAGGGCCACTTTTAGACATAGGTGTAGTAGTGCTAGGGCCCGTATGATAAACCAGGGCCCCCAGTGTTCTCCCTAGCATCTCCGTGTCAGCTTTTACTTCCTGTGTTAGAAGCTGCTCTCCATGTTCTGCTGTAATCTGTAACATTGTATCTAGTACGGAGCCTGAACTTGGATACAATGTTACAAATGAACTGAATGTGTTAGATCTGCTCTCTTGTTCTGCTGTAATTTGAACATGTGATCTAGTACGGCGCTGAACTTGGATACAAGTTACAAAATGAACTGAATGCGTGTAGATCTGCTCTCCATGTTTTTCTTCTTAATCTGTAACATTGTATCTTAGTACTGAGCCTGAACTTGGATACAATGTACAAATGACTGATGCATTAGATCTGCTCTCCATGTTCTGCTGTAATCTGGAACATGTATTAGTACGGAGCCTGAACTTGGATACAATGTTACAAATGAACTGAATGTGTTAGATCTGCTCTCCTTGTTCTGCTGTAATTTGTAACATTGTATCTAGTACGGAGCCTGAACTTGGATACAATGTTACAAATGAACTGAATGCGTAAGATCTTCTCTCCTTGTTCTGCTGTTATTTGTACACATGTATCTAGTACGGAGCCTGAACTTGGATACAATGTTACAAATGAACTGAATGTGTGTAATCTGATCTTCCTTGTTCGCTGTAATTTGTAAATTTTATCTAGTACGGAGCCTGAACTTGGATACAATGTTACAAATGAACTGAATGCGTAAGATCTTCTCTCTTGTTCTGCTGTAATTTGTAACATTGTATCTAGTACGGAGCCTGAACTTGGATACAATGTTACAAATGAAATGAATGTGTTAGATCTGCTCTCCTTGTTCTGCGGTAATTTGTAAACATGTATGTAGTACGGAGCCTGAACTTGGATACAATGTTACAAATGAAACTGGATGTGTTAGATCCGCTCTCCTTGTTCTGCTGAATTCTTAACATTGTATCTAGTACGGAGCTGAACTTGGATACAATGTTACAAATGAACTGAATGCGTTAGATCTGATCTCCTTGTTCTGCGTAATTTGTAACATGTATCTAGTACGGAGCCTGAACTTGGATACAATGTTACAAAATGACTAGAATGCGTTAGATCTGCTCTCCTTGTTCTGCTGTAATTTGTAACATTGTATCTTAGTACGGAGCCTGAACTTGGATACAATGTTACAAATGAACTGAATGTGTTAGATTGCTCTCCTTGTTCTGTGTAATTTGTAACATTGTATCTAGTACAGAGCCTGCTGACTAATGTAAAAATGAACTGACAATGCCCTAGTCAGACGACCAGTATACACTGGTCATGGCAATGCCCTAGTCAAATCAAACATTCTGCTAACATTGTAACAACAATATCACATGTCACTTCAGATATAGATACATTCATTATAGGCAAATAGGTTTCTAGTTAGTAAGTAATGTGATTGTAAACAGTCTGACATGATTATCTCTGATGATAAATGTCTCAAAAACCGAGAGAGATCATGGCACTGACAGCAGATATAAAGTGTCCTCACCCAATCCAAACCTTTCATTGGAACATTGGAATGTTAGCTGTTATGATGGTTCAGGGATTTGGATTTTCTTTTTTCAAAGTGTCTTCTGAATTAGATTTTATTTCATTGACCACGTGACACTTTTTCAGTGACCATGTGACATTTTTTCATTGACACGTGACACTTTTTCATTGACTTAGACACTTTTCATTGACCAATTGACACTTTTTCAGTGACCAACTTGACACTTTTCATATGATCATAGTGACACTTTTCATTGACACCGTGGACATTTTCATTGACCACTGAATTTTTCATGACCATGTGACACTTTTTCATTGACCACGTGACACTTTTCATTGACCACTTGACACTTTTTCATTGACCATGTGACACTTTTTCATTGACCACTTGACACTTTTTCATTGACCACTTGACACTTTTTCATTGACCACTTGACACTTTTTCATTGACCACTTGACACTTTTTCATTGACTATGTGACACTTTTTCATTGACCCCGTGACACTTTTTTCATTGACCACATGACACTTTTGGTCAATGAAAACCTTGAGAAATGGGGATACTCTTGTATTGTTCTTCGTCCCCTACAGTTCTCCTTTATTGGGTTGTGATGATGTCTCCTTTAGTTGCTATTTACTGACATTGTAATAATAGGAACACATTTTATTTACTGCTCTCTATTCTGGATTTAGTTTCATTCTGTGAAATTCTTTTAGGTTTAAATAAAGAATTTAATGTCAACCCTTTTCTCTGTGTCGTACTGTGAAATGGAACATTATTACCGAAATCTATAATTGTGTAAATGTATTAGAAAAGTGTTCCGCTCTCTATGGCAGCCAATTAAAATGTCAGTGTTGCAGGAAGATGGAGTGAAATTCTATGTCACTGTTATTGTCATCTGTCATCTAAGTTACATTAAATGCATAAAAAATATTCTTATAAATACAGTATTTGTGTTAACTCAGCCGGTCGCACTGGTTAGGGGTGCTGGATAATTACAGGCTGCATTGTTTTCAGCTGGTAACATGGTAATTTCCATTTAATGTGCATAAAAAGAACCAACACAAATGTAATTCCAGGAGAGGAACAACACAATGAACACAATGTATAGAAATGTGTCTCACTGCTTTTTCACTGCAAGTCTAATGTTACCACAAAAATACAAAAAAGTTTCCCCTTTAATTCAACAATTACTCTGCTGACTATAATGGAATGGATGTGGATGGTACATTGGATACATTGGATATCACCGTAGGATTGGGTTGTATTGGTGGGAGGGGTTTGGTGATGAGATTCCCTGTTTTTATACTTGATTGGCACTTGTTAAGAGACAGCTCTCTGTTTAAGATGAAGTGTTGACTGAGCAGTACATGAAAGCAGATATGTGAATTTAAACTGTGGGGTAACGTAAAGTCTGCAAGTCCGAGTGTCACTACTGTGGATAGAGTATGAAGTGGTTAAATGCAATTAGTTTTTAATCAATGCAGCAGACTAATTAGAAGAGTAACCCCCAATAATTATATCATCTATTATATATTCTGTAACATTATAAGCAGGTTAGACAACATCGATATACAACTAACAGTATACAGATAAGTGAAAACTACATTTCCCAGCATGTTCTGTTGTTTGGAGAGAAACGTTGGGAGTTGTAGTTTTCACACATCTGGAGATCTGCTGGTTGCCTATCCCTGATATAAACAGAATCATGCGGACAAAGGCAGAATCCCTGTCCTACAGGTCTCCAGATCTCTGCATAGACCATAGATGAAAGGTGGAGAGCTCACACAGAATCCTATGCCTTAAATATAAAGCACTGGGTGGCCTCTTCCCTGGGGGGGGGGGGGGGGGGGGGGACCCAATGCATAATAAAAATGTCTTCTCGAGAACACTCCCACGCGTCCCTTGTCTGTGTGTGATGAATGAATTAGTACAGATAAGACCAGTGACCTGGGGATGGATAGAATATACATATTCAACCGTGACCTGGAATGTAATGCATATTCGATATAACCGTGACCTGGATGAAATGTAATATTACAGATAATACTGTGACCTGGATGGATGAATATTACGATATACCGTGAACCTGGATGGATAACTATTACAGATATAAACCCGTGGACCCATGGAACTGGATGAATAATTACAGATTCCTGGACCTGGATGGATTGATATGCAGAGATACCGCTGACCCTCTGGATGATGAATATTCCAATATCCGTGACGGGAATGGATGAATATTTAACGATATACCGTGCACTTGGGATGGATAATATTAACAGATATATCCTGTGAACCTGGTGATGTATCTTTACAGTCTTCACCTACCGTGACCTGGTATGGATGAATATTCGATATACCGGGACCTGATGGATGAATATACAGAGTAATACCCGTGACCTGGATGAATGAATTTACAGATATACCGTGACGTGATGAATGAATATTAGCAGATGCTACTCCCGTGACCTGGCGAATGAATATGACAGATATACCGTGACCTGGATGGATGACTATTTACAGATATTCCTGACCTGGATGGATGAATTTACAGATTACCGTACCTGGATGGATTAATAATTCAGATATACCCGTGACCTGGATGGATGAATTTACAGATCGTACCATGACCTGGAGTTGATGAAATATTACAAGATATACCATGACCTGGATGATGAATATTAATATAGCCACCGTGACCTGGAGGATTAAATTTATAACAATATCCGTGCCTGGATTAATGAATATTACAGATATCCATACTGGATGGATGAATATTACAGATATACTGTGACCATGGATGACCTAAGCGACATATTTACATAATCCATTAGTTACAATATTCTTCTATTTATGCCCCCATTTACTCTCACTATAATTCATTTTTTTTAAGACCAGTTTTTGTTGGCAATTCCCCAGATCTGCTGTTTAAAACCCCCCAAACCTATGGTCTGTTTAGAATGAATCTATTTCATGTTCTTACATTCATTGTTCCAAATATTTCGCACTGGAATGTTACAGGACTCGTTCCCCTGCAGACTAATACTTTTCTATTGGGCTATAACCCATTGCAGGCCCGGGAGCTATTCAATACAACTTCTATTTATTGTTAAATGGTATTTGCCCCAACAATCAGATGTTATCTTCAATGTTAAAAGATCTCTGATTGGTTGGGGCTAAATTCAGCACCAAAAAATTTTTGGTTTTTTTTACAATAAGAACTTTTCTTACCATCGATAGTTCATACTCTCCCCTTGTTTTACATTGAATGAAATCATGGATTTTTACAGTTTTGGAACCAATAGGGGTCTTGAACACTTCCGAATTCTAATGAGAAAGCAGTTCGGGATGACTAGCGAAATGTCTTCAAGAACTCACATTTCAGTCCAGTTGATCTATTGATACACAGATATTTAGATCAGTCTGGGGGGGGGGGGGGTAAAACATCAACAATTTATTAAAATAAACCTGTACCTGTCCTTTATTTAAACTGTTCCTTGCGGTTGATTGGTTGAAATAGACTTAGTATTACGGTATGTGACATATGGGACAATGCTGACAGTTTATATATGTTAATTTATTGTAGTAAAGTATAAACCTTCCTGTTTCTGTAACCGGTCACTATCCGTTGCAACTTATACCTATGGTAAAGTGTGATTATATAGGTTCATAATAGAGCAATTTCAGCTGGTGAGTTTGTCTTATATTATCATTAACCTATTATCGATTGGGAGATCAACGTTATATTAAATGACATTCTGTCCCATTGTTTATTATTATTATCCTTAATTAATCTCCTGACGTCTATACTCCCTGTTTACTCAAAACGTTCCCCATATCTAAACTATGTAAGAGTTGGGGCTCATCTTAAACTGGGGTCTTCTGTATAAACTGGGGTCTCTCGGTATAACTGGGGTCCTCCTGAATAAACTGGGGTCTCTCTGTATAGAACTGGGGGGTCTCTGTATAAACTGGGGAAGTCCTTCTTTATAACTGGGGTTCTCTGTATAATTGGGGGCTGTCTGTATCACTGGGGGTCTGTCTGTATAAACTAGGGGTCTCTCCTGTAAATCTGGGGCTCCTCCTGTATATCAACTAGGGGGTCTCTGTAAAACTGGGGGTCCTCCTCTGTATAACTGGGGGTCTCTGTATAAACTGGGGGTCCTCTTCTGAATAACTGGGGGTCCTCTCCGTTAAACTGGGGGTCTCTGTAATAAACTGGGGGGCTTTGTATAAATTGGTGGGTCTCTGCTCTGTATAAACTGGGGGTCTCCTCTGTATACTGGGGGTCTCCTGTATAACTGGGGGTCCTTCTCTGTATTATAACCTGGGGGTCTTTTGTATAATAAATTGGGGTCTCTTATAACTTCGGGTCTCTCTTGTATAAACTAGGGGGTCCTCTCCTGTATAAACGGGGGGTATTTGATAAATTGGTGGGTCAGTAAAACTGGGGGTACTCTCTGTATAAACTGGGGGTCTCTGTATAACTCTGGGTCTCTCTGTAAAACTGGGGGCTTTGTATATAATATAAATTGGGGGTCCTCTTGTATAAACTAGGGGTCTCTCTGTATACCTGGGTCTTTGGTGGTATAAACTTTGGTAGGCTCTCTGTAGCAACTTGGGGCTCTTCTTCTTATAAACTGGGGCTCTGTATAAACTCAACTGGGGGTCTCTCTGTATAAACTCGGTGCTCTCAGTATAAACTGTGGGTCTCTTCTCCTCTCTTCTCTCTCTCTCTCGTATGAAACAACAAACTGGGGGCGCTGCTCTGATTAAACATCGAAGGGTGTCTGCTAAATTGGTGTCTCCTGCACCCACTGGGGGTCCTGCTCGGCCGTAATAAGGGTGGCGGTCTCTGTAGAACTGGTTCAGTCTACTCTAGTATAAACTGGGGGGTTCTCTCTGTAAAACTGGGGTGTCCTCATGTTCTAAATCCCCGATTGACTGTCTGTATAAACTGGGGTCCTGTATAACTGGTGGGGCTGCTATAAACGGGGCTCCCTTCTAAATGGGGGGATCTTTGTATTCATAATCTGAGGATCCCTAAATTGAGGGCGTCTCTTTAAACTGTGGTGTCTGTTTAACTGAGGGTTTTCTAATAAACTCAGGGTCTCTGTTTAACGGCGGTCCGGCCAAACGTTGGATTTCTATATTTAAAGAGTCCTGTGCACTGAACTGGGCCGGGTGTCTGTATACACTGTGAGTGTCGGTCAATCCCTGGGGTGTTCTGTTATTTCACACATCCTGGGTCTTCTCTGTATAGACTCTGGGAGTCTCTCTGTATAACTGGCGGAGTCTCTCGTATCGGGGATGTCTGTATAACTGGGGGTCCGCTCCTGTATAGAACTGGGAGTGTCGGTCATAACCTGGGGGTCTCTCTGTATAACTGGGAGTTCTCTCTGTATAACTGGGAGTGTCCCTGAATAACGTGGAGTCCTCTCTGTATAAACTGGATTGTCTGTATAAACTGGGGGTCTCCTCTGTATAAACTGGGCTGTCTTCTTAATAAAACTGGGATTCCTCTCTGTATAAACTGGGGAGTCTCTCTTATACACTGGAGTGTCTTGTATAAACTGGGTCTCTCTGTCATAATGGAGTGTAGTATAACTGGGGGTCCTCCTCTGGTGTACACTGGGAGTCTCTCTGTATAACTGGGGTGTATTGTATAAACTGGGAGTCTCTCTGTATAACTGGGAGTGTCCTGTATAAACTGGGGGTCCTCTCTGTATAAAACTGGAGTCTCTCTCTCTTATAAACTGGACGGTCTCTCTGTATAAACTGGGAGTAGTCTCGCTTCTAACTAGGGGCCCCTCTGTTAAAATTAACTGGGTCCTCGCTGTATACTTGGTGCTGGGGTGTTCTGGTGTATAACGAGGGGTTCTTCCGCTGTGTAAAACTGGGGGTCTCTCTGTATAAACCTAGGGTCCTCCTGTATTAACTGGGTCTTTCTCTTTATACTAACTGGGGTCTCTCTGTAATAAACTAGGGGTCTCTGTGTAACTGGGGTCCTCAGTATAACTATGGGCCCTCTGTATTAACTGGGCCTCCTCGTAATAAACTTGGGGCTCTCTGTATAACACGGGGTCTCTGTAAAGAACTGGGGGTGTCTGTATAACTAGGGTCTCTGTTAACTGGGGGTTCTCTCAGTATAACTGGGGGTCATCTCTGTATAAACTGGGGTCTCTTAATAACCGGAGGTGTCTGTATAACTGGGGTCTCTGTATAAACTGGGGTCTCCCTCTGTCTAAACTGGGGTGGTCTGTATAACTGGGGTCTCTTATAAATGGGGTCTACTCATTATAAACTGGGGGTCTTCTCTGTATAACTTGGACTGCTCTCCGGTCTCTGTATAACCGAGTGTCTGTATAAACTGGGGGTCCTCTGTATAAACTGGGTCTGTATATAACTGGTGCTCCCTCTGTATAAACTAGGGCTCCCTCTGTATAAAACTAACTGAAATGGGGCTTCCCTTGTATAAAGGGGCTCCATCTGTATATAACGGGGGTCTTTTGTTTATAATAACTGAGGATCTCTAATTGAGGGCTTCTCTTTTCAACTGTTGGGTGTCTGTTTAAACTGAGGGTTTCTAAATAACCTCAGGCATCTCTGATTTAAATGTTGGGTTCTATTAAGAAATGAGTCTGTGCAGAACTGTCGCCATGGGTTTCTGTATAATGGGGGGTGTCTGTATAAACTGGGGGTCTCTCTGTATCCAACTGGGGTGTCGTATAAACTGGGGGTCTCTCTGTATAAACTGGAGTCTCTCGTATAAACTGGGAGTCTCTCTGTATAACTAGGGGCCGTCTGTATTAACCTGGGTCTCTCTGTAATAACTGGGGGTGTCGTATAAACTAGGGTCTCTGTGTAACTGGTGTATCTTGTTAGTAACACTTTGAGGGTTGTCTACTCTTCGTTTAATCTGGCGGGTTTCTCTGTATAAACTTCGGGGATCTTCCTCTGCTATCTCATCCAGGGTTTGCTCTGTTCACCTTCTCCCTGGGGGACCTTCTGTATAACTCTGGGGAGGTGTCTTATATAACTGGGGGTGTCTGTATAAACGTGGGGGGTCTCTGTATACACTGGGGGTTGTCCTGTAGAAACTTGGGGTGTCCGGTATAAACTGGGGGGTGTCCTGTATAAACTGGGGGTCTGTACAATCCTGGGGGTGTCTGATAACACTGGGATTCTCTCTTTATAACTGGGGTGTCCTGTATAAACTGGGGGTGTCTGTATAAACTAGGGGTCTTCCCTGTATAAACTGGGGGTGTCTTATGAAACTGGGAGTCCGCTCTGTCTAACTGGGGGGATAGTCTTGTAAAACTGGTGGTCTCTGTATAAATGGGGGTGTCCCGGTAATAAACGTCGGTTTCTCCGGGGAGTTCTCTGTTCTCTCTGTATCCACTGTGGGGTCTGTATACAACTGGGGGTGTCCTGTACTATAACTGGGGGCTCTGTCATAAACTGGGGGTGTCTAGTATAAACTGGGGGATCTCTGTACATAAACTGTGGGGTGTCGCTGTATCAACTTGGGGTCTCTGTATAAAACGGGGGTGTCTGTATAAACTGGGGGTGCTCGTATAAACTGGGAGTCTCTCTGTAAAAACTGGGGTGTCCTGTATAACTGGGGGGGCTGTATAACTGTGGTCTCTGTTAAACTTGGGTTGTCTGTATAAACTGGGGTGTCTGTATAACTGGTGTCTCTGTAACAACTGGGGTGTCTGTATAAACTGGGTGGTCCTCTGTATAACTGGGGTGTCTGTATAACTGGGGTGTCTGTAATAAACTGGGGTCTCTCTGTTAGAACACTGGGGTCGCTGGTAAATACACTGGGGGTCGCTGTTATCAACTAGGGGGCTCTGTATAAACGTGGTGCTCCCTCTGTATAAACGGGGGGTCTTTGGTTATAAAACTGAGGATCTCTAAATTGGAGTGTGTCTCTTTAACACCTGTGGTTGTCTGTTTAAACTGAGAGGTTTCTAACTAACTCAGGGTCTCTGTTTAAAATGTGTGTGGGTGTTTCTATATAAATGAGTCTGTTGCAATGAACTGGTCCTGGGTGTCTGTAATAACCGGGGGGTGTCTGTATACTGGGGGTGTTCTGTATAAACTTGGGGTGTTGTATAAACTGGGGGGTCTTGTATAAACTGGGAGTCTCTCTGTTAAACTGAGGTCTCTCTGTATAAACTGGTAGTCTCTCTTGCGTATAAACAGGGGCCTTCTTGTATAACTGGGGGCTCGGTTTATAAACTGGAGTCTCTCTCTTCTACCCGGGGAGTCTCTCTGTATAAACTGGGGGTGTCTGTATACTTTCCTCTGCCCTCTCCTCGACCGTCCTGTCAAACTGTGTGGTCTGTATAAACTAGGGAGTCCTCTTCTGTATAACTGGGAGTCTCTTCTGTATAAACTCGGGGCCGCTGTATTAACTGGGGTCTCTCTGTATAAACTGGGGTGTCTGTATAAACTGGGGTCTCTGTCTAACTGGGGAGTCTCTCTGTATAAACTGGGAGTCTCTCTGTATAAATTAGGGGCCTCTGTATTAACTGGGGGTCTCTGTATACTGGGAGTTCTCTCTGTATAAACTGGGAGTCTCTCTGTATAAACTGGGAGTCTCCTGTATAAACTGGGGGTGTCTGTATAAACTAGGGGTCTCTCTGTGTAAACCTGGTGTATCTGTGTAAACTGAGGGTGTCTATGTAATCTGGGGGTCTCTGTATATCTCACTGGATTTCCTGTATAATTCGGGTTTTCCTCTGTAACATACTGGGACCCCTCTGTATAACACTGGGGGTGTCTGTATACAAATGGGGGGTGATCTTATAAACTGGGGGGGTCTCTGTATAAACTGTGGTTCTCTTGTATAAACTGGAGGGTGTCTGTTTAAACTGGGGGTCCCTCTCCTATAAACCGGGGGTCTCTCTGGATAAACTGGGGGTCTCTCTGGATAAACTGGGGGTCTCTCTGGATAAATGGAGGGTCTCTCTGTTCTCAACTGGGACAGGTTTCCAACTTCTCGTTCTGTGTAAACTTGGGGTGTCTATAACGGGGGTCTCGGGTATAAACTGGGTCTTCGTGTATAAAAACTGGGGTGTCCCTGTATAAACTGGGGGTCTCTCGGATAAACTGGGGGGCCTCTCTGGATACCTGGGGGTGTCCCTGTCTAAATGGAGGTGTCGTATAAACTCCGGAGTGTCTGTATAACTGGGGTCCTCTGTATAAACTGCACTGGGGTCTTGTATACATGGGGTGTACTGGGGGTCTCTGTATAAACTGGGAGTCTCTGTCTAAACGGGGGGGGGGGAGGGGGGGGGGGGGGGTTTTTTTTTCTTTTTTTTTTTTTTCGTGGGGTATTTGTGGTGGGGTGTCTTTTTTGTGTTGGGTCCTTTTCGTTGTTTTTTTATGTTTTGTTTTTTATTTTTTTTTTGTTTTTTTGTTTTCTTGTTCTTGTTTTGGGCTGCTATTTGTTTTTTTTTCTTTTGGTTTTTTCGTTTTTTTGTTTTTATGGGGGTTTCTTGTTTTTATTTTTTTTCTTTTTTAGTTTTTGTGTCGCCTTTTTCTTTGTGTTTTTTTTGTTTGTGTGTCTGTTTGGGGGGGGGGGGGGGGGGGGGGTGGGGGGGGGGGGGGGGGGGTGGGGGGGGGGGGGTGGAAAGCCTGTTATATGGATCCAGTGCCCAACTATGAGAAATGCAAAGTTTCTGCAATGTATTGAAGTAAAAGGTTAGACTTAGGACCTTCCAGACTGGGGTTACTTGACGTGGTTGGAAGGGTTTTCATTCATGGTGTCACAGTAATGTATACAAAACCCCTTGTTTATAATGTATGCCAGTGTGCAGATAATTGGCATTGTAGGGGCCTAGGAATAGCATTGATTATCTTTTCTATGTTTATAATGTAATGCCATGTACAGATAATATGATATTGTATGGGGCCTAGGAATGTGCATTGATTACTTTTCTATGTTTATTTATTGATATACTGTATATACAGAATATATGATATTGTATGGGCCTAGGAATGTGCATTGATATCTTTTCTATGTTTATATATGTAGCAAGTCAGATAATATGATATTGTATGGGGCCTAGGAATGTGCATTGATTTCTTTTCTATGTTTATATATGTAAGCATGTGTCAGATAATATGATATTATGGGGCCTAGATGTACATGATTATCTTTTCTATGTTTATAATGATATGCATTGTGCAGATAATATGATATTGTATGGGGCCTAGGAATGTGCATTGATTTCTTTTCTATGTTTATAATGATATGCATGTAGCAGATAATATGATATTGTATGGGGCCTAGGAATGTGCATTGATTATCTTTTCTATGTTTATAATGTAAATGCCAGTGTGCAGATAATATGATATTGTATGGGGCCTAGGAATGTGATTGATTATCTTTCTATGTTATATATATAGATATACTGTATATACAGATATATGATATTGTATGGGGCCTAGGAATGTGCATTGATTATCTTTCTAGTTTATATATATATAGAATATACTGTATATACAGATAATATGATATTGATGGGGCTAGGAATGTGCATTGATATCTTTTCTATGTTTTATATATATATAGATATACTGTATATACAGATAAATGATATTGTATGGGTAGGAATGTGCATTGATTATCTTTTCTATGTTTATATATATTATATATACTGTATATACAGATAATATGATATTGTATGGGGCTAGGAATGTGCATTGATTATCTTTTCTATGTTTATATTATTAGTATATACTGTTATACAGATAATATGATATTGTATGGGGCCTAGGAATGTGCATTGATTACTTTCTATGTTTATATGTATATGCATGTCAGATAATATGATATTGTATGGGGCCTAGGAAGTCATTGATTATCTTTTCTATGTTTTAATATTATAGATATACTGTATAATACAGATAATATGATATTGTATGGGACCTAGGAATGTACTTGATATCTTTTCTATGTTTATTATATAGATATACTGTATATACAGATAATTATATTGTATGGCCTAGGAATGTACATTGATTATCTTTTCTATGTTTATATATATAGATATACTGATATACAGATAATATTATATTGTATGGGGCCTAGGAATGTACATTGATTATCTTTCTATGTTTATATATATATAGATTATACTGTATACAGATAATATGATATTGTATGGGGCCTAGGAATGTGCATTGATATCTTTTCTATGTTTATATATATAGATATACTGTATATACAGATAATATGATATTGTATGTGGGCCTAGGAAGGTACATTGATTATCTTTTCTATGTTTATATTATAGATATACTGTATATACAATAATATGATATTGTATGGGGCCTAGGAATGTGCATTGATATCTTTTCTATGTTTATAAGTATATCAGTAGTGCAGATAATTGATATTGTATGGGGCCAGGAATGTCATTGATTATCTTTTCTATGTTTTATATATATAAGATATACTGTATAATACAGATAATATGAATATGTTGGGCCTAGGAATGTACATTGATTATCTTTTCTATTTTATATATAATAGATATACTGTATATACAGATAATTATATATTGTATGGCCTAGGAATGTGCATGATTATCTTTTCTATGTTTATATATATATTATATGATATACTGTATATACAGATAATATGATATTGTATTGGGACCTAGGAATGTACATTGATTATCTTTTCTATGTTTATATATGATATACTGTATATACAGATAATATGATATTGTATGGGGCCTAGGATGTGCATTGATTATCTTTTCTATGTTATATATATATAGATATACTGTATATACAGATAATATGATATGGTATGGCCTAGGAATGTACATTGATTATCTTTTCTATGTTTATAATTAGATATACTGTATATACAGATAATATGATATTGTATGGGCCTAGGAATGTGCATTGATTATCTTTTCTATGTTATATATATATATAGATTACTGTTATACAGATAATATGATATGTATGGGCCTAGGAATGTCATTGATTATCTTTTCTATGTTTATATATAGATTATCTGATATACAGATAATATGATATTGTATGGGGCCTAGGAATGTCATTGATTATCTTTTCTATGTTTATATATATATAGATATATGTATATACAGATAATATGATATTGTATGGGCCTAGGAATGTACATTGATTATCTTTCTATGTTTATACATGTAGATATACTGTAGAACAGATAATATGATATTGTATGGGCCTAGGAATGTACATTGATTATCTTTCTATGTTTATTTATTATAGATATACTGTATATACAGTAATATGATATTGTATGGGGCCTAGGAATGTGCATTGATTATCTTTTCTATGTTTATATATATATAGATATACTTATATACAGATAATATGATATTATGGGGCTAGGAATGTGCATTGATTATCTTTTCTATGTTTATAATATATAGAGATAACTGTATAACACAGATAATATGATATTTGTATGGCCTAGGAATGTACATTGATTATCTTTTCTATGTTTATATATATTAGATATACTGTATATACAGATAATATGATATGTATGGGGCCTAGGAATGTGCATTGATTATCTTTTCTATGTTATATATATATAGATATCTGTATATACAGATAATATGATATTGTATGGGGCCTAGGAATGTGCTTGTATATCTTTTCTATGTTTATATATATATAGATATACTGTATATACAGATAATATAATTGTATGGGGCCTAGGAATGTGCATTGATTATCTTTCTATGTTTTTTATATTATATAGATATCGTATATACGATAAATTGATATGTTAGGGACTAGGAATGTACATTGATTATCTTTTCTATGTTTATATATATTATAGATAACTGTATATACAGATAATATGAATTGTATGGGGCCTAGGAATGTGCATTGATTATCTTTTCTATGTTTATATATATAGATATAACTGTATATACAGATAATTGATAATTGTATGGGACCTAGGAATGTACATTGATTATCTTTTCTATGTTTATATATATAGATATACTGTATATACAGATAATATGATATTGTATGGGACCTAGGAATGTCCATTGATTATCTTTTCTATGTTTATATATTAGATATACTGTATATACAGATAATATGATATTGTATGGGCCTAGGAATGTGCATTGATTATCTTTTCTATGTTATATATATAGATATACTGTATATACAGATAATATGATATTGTATGGGGACCTAGGAATGTACTTGATTATCTTTTCTAGTTTATATATATATAGATATACTGTATATACGATAATATGATATTGTATGGGGCCTAGGAATGCATTGATTATCTTTTCTATGTTTATTAATATATAGATATACTGTATATACAGATAATATGATATTGTATGGGGCCTAGGAATGTAGCATTGATTATCTTTTCTATGTTTATATATATAGATATACTGTATTACAGATAATATGATATTGTATGGGGCCTAGGAATGTGCATTGATTATCTTTTCTATGTTTTATTATATATGATATACTGTATCAGATAATATATATGGTATGGGACCTAGGAATGTACATTGATTATCTTTTCTATGTTTATATATAAGATATACTGTATATCATAAGATATGATATTGTATGGGCCTAGGAATGTGCATTGATTATCTTTTCTATGTTATATATATATAGATATACTGTATATACAGATAATATGATATTGTATGGACCTAGGAATGTACATTGATTATCTTTTCTATGTTATATATAATAGATATACTGTATATACAGATAATTGATATTGTATGGGCCTAGGAATGTGCATTGATTATCTTTCTATGTTTATATATATGTCTCTGTATAAACTGGGGGTCTCTGTATAAACCAGGGGTCTCTGTATAAACTGGGGGTGTCTGTATAAACTGGGGGTGTCTGTATAAGCAAGGGGTCTGTATAAACTGGGGCTCCCTCTGTATAAACTGGGGCTCCCTCTGTATAAACTGGTGCTCCCTCTGTATAAACGGGGGGTCTTTGAATTATAATAACTGAGGATCTCTAAATTGAGGGCGTCTCTTTAAACTGTGGGTGTCTGTTTAAACAGAGACCCTGAGTTTATTTAGAAACCCTCAGTTTAAACAGACACCTAAAGCACTGGGTGGCCTCTTCCCTGGGGGGGGGGGGGGGGGGGGGGAGTGAGAAAGCCTGTTATATGGATCCAGTGCACAACTATGAGAAATGCAAAGTTTGCTAATGGTAATTGAAGTAAAAGGTTAGACGTTAGGACCTTCCAGACTGGGGTTACCTTGACGTGGTTGGAAGGGTTTTCATTCATGTGGTCACAGTAATGTATACTAAAACCCCTTTGTTTATAATGTATGCCAGTGTGCAGATAATATGGCATTGTATGGGGCCTAGGAATGTGCATTGATTATCTTTTCTATGTTTATAATGTATGCCAGTGTACAGATAATATACAACTATGAGAAATGCAAAGTTTGCTAATGGTAATTGAAGTAAAAGGTTAGACGTTAGGACCTTCCAGACTGGGGTTACCTTGACGTGGTTGGAAGGGTTTTCATTCATGTGGTCACAGTAATGTATACTAAAACCCCTTTGTTTATAATGTATGCCAGTGTGCAGATAATATGGCATTGTATGGGGCCTAGGAATGTGCATTGATTATCTTTTCTATGTTTATAATGTATGCCAGTGTACAGATAATATCATATTGTATGGGGCCTAGGAATGTGCATTGATTATCTTTTCTATGTTTATATATATATAGATATACTGTATATACAGATAATATGATATTGTATGGGCCTAGGAATGTGCATTGATTATCTTTTCTATGTTTATATATATATATAGATATACTGTATATACAGATAATATGATATTGTATGGGGCCTAGGAATGTACATGGTTATCTTTTCTATGTTTATATATATGATATACTGTATATACAGATAATATGATATGTATGGGACCTAGGAATGTACGTTATTATCTTTTCTCTTTTATGTTTATATATATGATATACTGTATATACAGATAATATGATATGGTATGGGGCTAGGAATGTCATTGATTATCTTTTCTATGTTTATAATATAGATCCTGTATATACAGATAATATGATATTGTAGGGACCTAGGAATGTACGTTGATTATCTTTCCTATGTTTATATATATAGATATACTGTATATACAGAAATATGATATTGTATGGGCCTAGGATGTACATTGTTTATCTTTTCTATGTTTATACTATAGATATACTGTATATCCAGATAATATGATAGTGTATGGGGCCTAGGAATGTACATTGTTATCTTTTCTATGTTTATATATTAGATATACGTATATACAGATATATGATATGTATGGGGCCTAGAATGAACATTTTATCTTTTCTATGTTTATATATATAGATATACTGTATATCAGATAATATAATATGTATGGGGCCTAGGAATGTACATTGTTATCTTTTCTATGTTTATATATAATAAGATATACTGTATATACATAATATGATATTGTATGGGCCTAGGAATGTACATTGTTATCTTTTCTATGTTTAATATAGATATACGTATATACATAATATGATATGTGTATGGGACCTAGGAATGTACATTGTTATCTTTTCTATGTTTATATATTAGATATACTGTATATACAGATATAATGATATTGTTATGGGGCCTAGGAATGTACATGATTATCTTTTCTATGTTTTATATATTAGATATACTGTATATACAGTATATGAATTGTATGGGACCTAGGAATGTACATTGATTATCTTTTTCTAGTTTATATAATATATACTGTATATACAGATAATATGATATTGTATGGGCCTAGGAATGTACATTGATTATCTTTTCTATGTTTATATATATAGATAACTGTATATACAGATAATATGATATTGTATGGGCCAGGTAATGTACATTGATAATCTTTTCTATGTTTATAATATAGATATACTGTATATACAGATAATATGATATTGTATGGGGCCTAGGAATGTACATTGATTATCTTTTCTATGTTTATATATATGATATACTGTATATACAGATAATTGATATTGTATGGGGCCTAGGAATGTACATTGATTATCTTTTCTATGTTTTATAATTAGTATACTGTATATACAAATAATTGATATTGTAGGGGCTAGGAATGTACATTGATTATCTTTTCTATGTATATACATATAATATACTGATATACAGATAATATGATATTGTATGGGGCCAGGAATTGCATTGTTATCTTTTCTATGTTTATATATAGATTACTGTATATACAGATAATATGATATTGTATGGGGCCTAGGAATGTACATTGATTATTTTTCTATGTTTATATATTAGATATACTGTATATACGATAATATGATATTGTATGGGCCTAGGAATGTACATTATTATCTTTCTATGTTTATATAATATAGATATATGTATAACAGATAATATGATAGGTATGGGGCCTAGGAATGTACTTGATTATCTTTTCTATGTTTATATATATAGATATACTGTATATACAGATAATGGATATTGTATGGGGCCCTAGGAATGTACATGATTATCTTTTCTATGTTATATATATAGATATACTGTATACAGATAATATGATATGGTATGGGGCCTAGGAATGTACATTGTTTATCTTTTCTATGTTTATATATATATATACTGTATATACGATAATATGATATTGTATGGGGCCTAGGAATGTAAATTGATTATCTTTTTCTATTTTTATAACATTATAGATATACTGTATATACAGATAATATGATATTGTATGGGGCCTAGGAATGTACATTGATTATCTTTTCTATGTTTATATATATAGATATACTGTATATACAGATAATATGATATTGTATGGGACCTAGGAATGTACATTGATTATCTTTTCTATGTTTATATATATATAG
>JAACNH010001370.1:33020-62253 GCA_019447015.1 Hymenochirus boettgeri | reverse complement strand
ATATACTTATTATTACAGATAATATGATATTTATGTGGGACCCTAGGGAATGTACAATGTTATCTTTTCTAGGTTTATATATATAGATATACTGTATATACAGATAATGATATTGTATGGGGCCCAGGAATGTCATTGATTATCTTTTCTATGTTATATATATAGTATACTGTATATACAGATAATATGATATTGTATGGGGCCTAGGAATGTACATTGATTATCTTTCTATGTTTAATATAGATTACGTATATACAGATAATATGATATTGTATGGGGCCTAGGAATGTCATTGATTACTTTTTCTATGTTTATTATATATAGATATACTATATACAGATAATATGATATTGTATGGGGACCTAGAATGTACATTGATTATCTTTCTATGTTTCATATAGATATACTGTATATACAGATAATATGATATGTATGGGCCTAGGAATGTACATTGTTATCTTTTCTATGTTTATATATTATAGATATACTGTATATACAGATAATATGATATTGTATGGGGCCTAGGAATGTACATTGATTATTTTTCTAGTTTTTATATATATATAACTATACGTATATACAGATAATATGATATTGTATGGCCTAGGAATGTACATTGATTATCTTTTCTATGTTTATAATATATAGAAACTGTATATACAATAATATGATATTGTATGGGGCCTAGGAATGTACATTGATTATCTTTTCTATGTTTTATAATAGATATCTGTATATACAGAAATATAGATTGTATGGGGCCTAGGAAGGTACATTGATTATCTTTTCTATGTTTATATATAAGATATACTGTATTACAGATAATATGATATTGTATGGGGCCTAGGAATGTACATTGGTTATCTTTTCTATGTTTATATAAGATATACTGTAATACAGATAATTGATAGTGTTATGGGACCAGGAATGTACATTGATTATCTTTTCTATGTGTTTATCTAAAGAATATATGTATATACAGAATATGAATTGTATGGGACCTAGGAATGTACATTGATTATCTTTTCTATGGTTTATATATATATAGATATACTGTATATACAGATAATATGATATTGGTATGGGGCCTAGGATGTACATTGATTTATCTTCTATGTTATATATATAATAATACTGTATTATACAGATAAATGATATTGTTATGGGACCTAGAATGTACATTGATTATCTTTTCTATGTTATATATATAGATATACTGTATATACAGATAATATGATATGTATGGGGCCAGGAATGAACATGATTATTTTTCTGTTTAATATAGATATACTGTATATACAGATAATATGATATTTGTATGGGACCTAGGAATGTACATTGATTATCTTTTCTATGTTTATACATATAGATATACTGTATATACAGATAATATGATATGTATGGGGCCTAGGAATGTACTTGATTATCTTTTCTATGTTATATATTATAGATATATGATATATACAGTAATATGATATTGTATGGGGCCTAGGAATGTGCATTGATTATCTTTTCTATGTTTACTATATATAGATATACTGTATATACGATAATATGATTTGTATGGGCCCAGGAATGTACATTGATTATCTTTTCTATGTTTATACATATAGATTACTGTATATACAGTAATATGATATTGTATGGGCCTAGGAATGTCGTTGATTATCTTTTCTATGTTTATAACATATAGATATACTGTATAACAGAAATATGATATTGTATGGACGCCTAGGAATGACATTGTTATCTTTCTATGTTTATAATATAGATATACTGATATACAGGAAAGATATTGTATGGGCCAGGAATGTGCATTGATTATCTTTTCTATGTTATTAAATATAGATTACTGTATACAGATAATATGATATTGTATGGGGACCTAGGAATGTACATTGATTATCTTTTCTATGTTTATAATAAGATATACTGTATATACAGATAATGCTTGTATGGGGCCTAGGAATGTCATTGATTATCTTTCTATGTTTATATAATATAGACTATACTGTATACAAGATAATATGATATTGTATGGGGCCTAGGAATGTGCAAATTGATTCTTTTCTATGTTTAGTATCATATAGATATACTGTATATACAGATAATATGATATTGTTGGGGCCTAGGATGTGCATATTATCTTTCTATTTTAATAGATATAATGTAGATACATAATGTGATATTGTATGGGACTCGGATTAGTTTGATTTCTTTCTATGTTATATATAGATATACTGTTATACAGATAATAGTATTGTATGGGGCCTAGGAATGTACATTGATTATCTTTTCTATGATTATATATAGATAGTACTGTATATACAGATAATATGATATTGTATGGGACCTAGGAAGGATTGATTATCTTTTCTATGTTTATATATAGATATACTGTATACAGATAATATGAATTGTAGGGGGCCTAGGAATGTGCATTTGATATTTTTTCTATGTTTACATATAGATATACTGTATATTACAGATAATATGATATTGTATGGGGCCAGGAGTACTTGATTATCTTCTATGTTATATATAGATATACTGTATATACAGATAATATGATATGTATGGGGACCTAGGAATGTACATTGGATTACTTCTATGTATAATATAGATATACTGATACAGATAAATATGATATTTATGGGGCCTAGGAATGTACATTGATTGATCTTTTCTATGTTTACTATATACAGTATATCTATTATAAACATAGAAAAGATAATACAATTACACATCCTAGGGCCCCATAACAATGTATATTATCTGTATTACAGTATATCTATATAGATAAACATAGAAAAGATAATCAAGATGCACATTCCTAGGCCCCATACAATGATTATATCTGTATAACAGTATATCTTATATATATATAAACATTAGAAAAGATAATCAATGCACCATTCTAGGCCGCACTGTACATATCATATTATCTGTATCTACAGTATCTAATATATAATAAACATGTATTTGAAAAGATATCAATGCCCAACATTCCTAGGCCCATACAATATATACTTCTGTATATACAGTGTATCTATTGTCTAAAACATAGAAAAGATTAATCAATTGCACATTCCTAAGGCCCCATACAATATCAATTATCTGTATAGTACAGATATATAATTATAAATATAGAAAAAGAAATCAGTGCCACTTCCTGGCCCCATACAATAATCATTTGTATTATACGATAATCTATAGTATAAACAATAAGAAAGATCAATGCTACATTCCTGGGCCCCTATACAATATCATATTATCTGTATATCAGATTCTATTTAGTATATATATAGTAAACATAGAAAAGATAATAATGCACATTCTCAGGCCCCATACAATATCATATGTACTAGTATATACAGTTATCTATATTATAAAATAGAAAAGATAATCAGCACATTCCTAGCCCCCATACACATAGTCATATGAGCGTATATCTAAGTAGCTACGATTGAAAGTAGGAGAAGAGATATATATATTATATCTATATTATATATATTAATATTATATATATTAATATAAATATAAATATAGAAAGGATCATCAATGCACATTCTCTGGGCCCAAGTACAATATCAATTATCTGTTATATACACATTATATATTCTATAAAATATAGAAAAGATAATCAGTGACACATTCTTGGCCCCAGTACAAATCATATTGTTATAACCTAGTATATCTATATTGTATAAACTATAGAAGAGAGATAATCAATGCACATTCCTAGCCGCACATACAATATCATATTATCTGTAATAAGTATATCTAATATATATATAAACATAGAGAAAAGATAATCAAATGCACCATTACTAGGCCCCATACAATATCAATTATCTGTATATACAGTATATCTATTATATATATCACATAGAGAAAGATAATCAATGCACATTACCTAGGCCCCATCAATATCAATTATCTGTATATTACAGTATATCTATATGTAAAACATAGAAAAAGAAAATCAATGACACATTTCTAGGCCCACAACAATATTATATTATCGTGATATACAGTATATCTATATATATAAACATAGAAAATATAATGCAATTGTACATCCTAGGCCCCTACAATATACATATCATCTGGATATACAGTAGATCTTATGATATATAAACATAGATAAATATATTCAAGGCACAGTTCCTAGGCACACATACAATATCAATTCTCGGTTATACAGTAATCTATATATATGATATAAACATAGAAAAGTAATCAATGCACATTCCTGGGCCTCCATGACAATATCATGTATGGTATATACAGTATAGCTATATATGTAAACATAGAAAGATAACAATGCACATTCCTAGGCCCCATACAATTATCCTTATTTAATCTGTATATTACAGTATATCTACTATATATATATTATATATATATATATAAAATATAGATATATATAATAAATATAGAAAAGATCATCATGCAATTCCTTGGGCCCAATACAATATCATATTACTGATATTACAGTATATATATTATATAATATAGAAAAGATAATCAGTGCAATTCTCTGGCACCATACATATCATGATTTGTATAGTACAGTATATCTTATGTATAAACATAGAAAGATAATCAATGCACATTCCTAGGCCCATACAATATCATATATGATCTGTATACGATATATCTATATGGTTATAAACATTAGAAAAGATAATCAAGCACATTCCTAGGCCCATACAATATTATATTTATTGTAATACAGTATATCTGATAATGTCATAAACATAGAAAAGATAACTCAATGCCACATTCATAGGCCCCATACAATATCATATATCTGTAGATACAGTTATATCTATATATAAAAATAGAAAAGAAATCAATCACAGTCCTGAGGCCCAGTTACAATATCAGTATCTATGTATATACAGTATATCTATATATTAAACATAGAAAAGTAAGCAATGCACATTCCTAGGCCCCATAAAAACAAAAATATCATTATTCTGTATATTACCAGTCTATCTATATATTATAAAACATAGAAAAGATACCATCAATGCACATTCTAGGCCCCATACAATATCATATCATTATCTGGTATATACAGTATATATATATATATAAAAACATAGAAAAGATATCAATGCACATTCCCCTTTAGGACCCATTAATATTCATATCTGTATCTACAGTATTTATTATGTATAAAAATAGAAAAAGATAATCAATGCACATTCCTAGGCCACATACATAATCATATTATCTGTATATACAGTATATATCTTTATGAAAATAAGAAAAGATAAATCAGTGCACATCCTTGGCCCGCATTTACAATAATATTTGTATATACAGTATATCTATAGGTATAAACATAGAAAAGATAACAATGCACATTCTGCGGCCCCTACAATATCAGTTATCTGATATATCAGGTATGATCGTTATATATATATATAACATGAGAAAAGAGGTAATAAATGCACATTCCTAGGCCCAAACAATATCATATTATTGATATTACAGCTATTATATGTATGTAATACATAGAGAAAAGATAATCAATGCAACATTCCTAGGCCCACCCCCCCCATCCAATATCATATTACTAGTATATACAAGTATATATGTATAAACATAGAAAAGATAATCAATACACATTGCTAGGCCCCATTACAATATCATATTATCTGTATATAAGTATATTGATATATATAAACAGAGAAAGATAATCAATGACACATTCCTAAGCCACAATACAATATCATATGTATCTGTATATACAGTATATATAAATATATAAATAAACATAGAAAAGATAACTAAATGCCATCTAGGGCCCATACAATATCATATTATCTTATATAAGATATCTATAGTGTATAAACATAGAAAAGATAATCAAGTACATTCTGGGCCCCATACAATATTCATATATCTTATATATTACAGTTATCTCTATAGTATAAACATGGAAAGATAATCAATGCACATCCTGGGCCCCATTACAAATCATATTATTGTATATACAGTAATCTATATGTAAAAACATAGGAACGATAATCATGTACCATTCTAGGCCCCATTACAATATTATTATCTGTATACAGGTATATTATATAGTATATAATCATAGAAAAGATAATCAATGCCAATTCCTAGGCCCCATACAATTATCAAATTATCTGTATATACAGTCTATCTATAGTGTATAAACATAGAAAAGATAATCAATGCAATCCTGGGCCCCATTACAATATCACATTATTGTCTATTACAGTATTTCTACCGTATATACTCGAGTAGTAAGCCGAGGTTTTAGGTGTTAAAATGAACCTAAAACTTGACTCGAGGCATACTCGAGTCACAAGGAACTTTACCTGCAATCCAGAGGAGCCGAGAGTTCGGCCGGCAGTTCCCAAGTAGTTCTTCGCGGTTGCGCGATGACGTCATCACGCAAGGGCTGGTGGGATGGACTTCATCGCGCAGCGCGAAGCATGTAATGGGAAACTGCCGGCCGGACTCGCGGCTGCCTTGGCATTGCAGAGGAAGAGGAAGATGAAGACCGGTAGAGAGTGAGCTGGGGCGAGGGCTGGGAGGGTTACTGGGGGAGGGCTGGGGGGGACAGTTATGACATGCAGACGTTGTACACTACCTTTTTACTATAGGTGGGTGGAAACTAAAACTCCCACGGAACCAGCATGCTGGGAGTTGTGTTTCCAACATTACAGGTGAAAGGTATTAGGGTGGGGGACAGTGATGTCCATTACAGTAAACCCCCAATACCTTTTACTTAATAGGTTGGTCGAACACTACAACTCCCAGGCAACCAAGCATGCTGGGAGTTTTAGTTTCCAAAATCTACAGTGGAAAAGGTATATTAGGGTTATGGTATACCATGGCTTAGTACTCGGGTCAACAGCTCTTTCTAATTTTTGAGGCAAAAATGGGTGCCTCGGATTATACCGAGTCTGGCTTACTCGAGTATTACGGTAGTATGTATAAACATGGAAATAGAGTCAATGTACATCTCTGGGCCAAATCCAGATATCATATAGCTGATATACAGTTATCTATATATATATATAAACAAGAAAAGATAATCAAATGTACATTCCTGGGCCCATACAATATCTATTAGTCTGTATTATACAGTATATCTATAGTTAAACATAGAAAAGATAATCAAGTTACATTCCTGGGCCCCATTACAATATCATTATTATCTGTATTATACATGTATATCTGTATATATAAACATAGAAAAGATAACAATGACACATTCCTGGCCCCATACCAATATATATTTATCTGATATACGTATAATCTATATGTATATAAACTAGAAAGTTAATCAATGCAATTCCTAGGCCCCATTACAATATCATATTATCTGTATATAACGTATATCTATATGTATAAAAATGGAAAAGATAATCAATGCCAATTTCGCTGGGCCCCATACAATATCAATATATCTGAATTAAATATATCATATGTATAAACATAGAAAAGATAATCATGTACATTCCTTGGGCCGCATACAATATCATATCTGTGTATACAGTATTCCATATGTATAAACATAGAAAAGATAATCAATGCACATTCCTTGCCCATACAATATCATATTATCTGTATATACAGTATATCTATATGTATAAACATAGAAAACGATAATATGTACATTCCTGGGCCCACATACAATATAATATATCTGTCTATATACATGTATATACTGATATATAAACATAGATACAATGAAATCAATGCCATTCCTAGGCCCATACAGATATCAATTATCGTATATACACCCCCTCTGTATATCATATTGTAAGCCATAGAAAAAAGATAATCAATGCACATTTCTAGGCCCCATACAATATTCATATTATCTGTATAACGGTTATAATCTATTATATATATTATAACATAGAAAAGATAATCAATGTTACATTCCGGGCCCCCGAACGAAATCATATTATCTGTATTATTACCGCATATCTATATGTATAAACATAAGAAAAGATAATCAAGTACATCATGGGCCCCATACAATATATATTTATCTTGTATATCAGTATATCTATATGTTAGAACATATATAAAGATAAAAGATGTCATCTTAGGCCCCTACAATATCCTATTATCTGTATATACAGTACTAGCGATACTGTATATAAACAAGAAAAGATAATTAATGCACATTCCGGGCCCATACACATATACAATTATCTGTATATTAAAGTATATCTATTATAATATATAAACATACGAAAAAGATATCAATGTACATGTTCCTAGGCCCCATACAATATCACATTATCGTTGTATATGACAGTATTATCGTATTATATAAGAACATTGAAAAGATAATCCAATGCATTTCCTGGGACCCATACAAATTGAGATTATCTGTATATGACGGTATATCTTAATGTAGATAAACATAGAAAAGATTAATCAAGTACATTCTGGCCATACCATACATATCAGTTATCTGTATATAAGTATATCTATATGTAGATAAAAATAGAAAAGATATCCATGCAACAAGTCCTGGGCCCTTACAATATCACATTATCTGTATATCAGTATTCTATCTTATATATATTATATAATATATAAACATAGAAAAGAAATCAATGACATTCCTAGGCCCCTACAACAATATCACATTATCTTTATATACAGTAGATCTTATATATATAAACATGAGAAAAGATAATCAATGCACTTCACTAGGCCCATACAATGATCATATTCATCTGTATATACAGTAATGTATCTATATGTATATAAACATAGAAAAAGTTAATCATGCACATTCTAGGCGGCCCCATACAATATCATATCAGTCTGTATATTACAGTAATTATTATATAGTATATATATATATAAAACATAGAAAGATTAAACAATGCCACATTCCTGGGCACCAATACAATTCATATATCCGGTTATAAACGTATATAGATATTATAAAATAATAGAAAAGATGAATCAGTGCACATTCCTGGCCCCATACACATTATATTGGTATATACAGTATATCTATAGTATAAACATAGAAAGATAATCAATAGGCACATCCTGGGCCCCATAACATATTCATATATCTGTATATACAGATAATCTATATATATATAAACATAGAAAAGATAATCAAGACATTCCTGGCACCATACCAGAGTCATATGTTGTATATCAGTCTACTAGTATCTAAGGTCAATGCCATTAGGCCATAATAATTACTGTATCAGAAATTATAGATACATGAGATCAATCATGCACTTCCTAGGCCGCCAACAAATATCATATTATTGTATATACAGTTATCTAATTGTATTAAACATTAGAAAAGTAATCAAGCACATTCGTAGCCCCATACAATATCTATATTATCTGTATATTACAGTTCTACTAGATGGATAAACATAAAAAGATAATCAATCACATTCCTGGCCCCATACAATATCATTGATCTGTATAACAGTATATTATATATTAAAAATAGAAAGATATCAATGCACATTCCTAGGCCCCATTACAATATCATATTTACTAGTAATTACAGTATTTATAATATATAAACATAGAAAAATAATCAATCCACATTCCGGCCCCATACAATATTCATATTTCTGTATATACAGATATACTACTATATTATATAAACCATAAAAGATAATCAATGCACATTCCAGGCCCCAACAATATCATATGTATCTGTTATAAACAGTATCATATATATATATGAATATAAACATAGAAAAGATAATCAATGCACATTCTGGGCCCATAAATTATCATAGTATCTGTATATACAGTCATTCTATATGTATATAAACATGGAAAGATAATCATAATTCTGGAGCCCCATACAATATCACATTATCTGTATATACAATTACCATAGTATAAAATAGAAAAGTAATCATGCACATTCCTGAGGCCCCATACAATATCATATATCCGTAATCAGTTATCTATAGTAATAAACATAAAAAGATAGATACAATGCACATTCCTAAAGGCCCATCACAATAATATAGTTCTGTATATACAGTATATCTATATATATATAAAACATAGAAAAGATAATCAAGACATTCCTAGTGTCCCATAAGAATATTCATATTATCTGTTATATAAGATATCTAATATATATATTAAACATAGAAATAGTAATCAATGTACATTCCTCAGGCCCCATACAATATCATATGTATCTGATATAAGTAATCTATATATATATAAAACATAGAAAGATAATCAATGCATTACTAGGCCCATACAATATCATTATTGTCTGTATTACAGTAATCATTATGACTATATATTACATAGAAAAGGATAATCAAGTCCACATTCCTGGCCCCATACAATATCATATTTTCTGTATATACAGTATATCAATGCTGTATAAAAATAGGAAAGATAATCAATGACTACATTCCTAGGCCCATACAATATCATATTTCGTATTACCGTAAATCTATAGTATAAAGACTAGAAAAGGATAATCAATGCCAACATTCCTAGGCCCTACAAATCTATTATGATCTGTTCTATGTTTATATATGTATTACTGATCTACAGGAATAATGATATTGTATGGGGCCTAGGACAGTGCATTTGATTATCTTTTCATGTTTATATTATAGATATAATGTTATACAGATATATGATTTTGTATGGGGCCTAGGAATGTTGCAGTTGATTATCTTTTCTATGTTATACATATAGATATAACTGTATACACAGAATATGATATTGTATGGGGCTGAATGTGATGATTGATTCTTTTCTATGTTATATATATAGATATAGGTATATACAGATAATATGATATTGCAGGGGCCTAGGAATGTAATTGATTATCTTTCTAGGTGTTATATATATAGATATACGTATATTACAGATAATATGATATGGGTGGGGCCTAGGAATGTACATTGATATCTTTTTCTAGTTTATATATATAGATTTACTGTATATACAGATTAAATGATATTGTATGGGCCAGGATGTCATGTGATTATCTTTGCTATGTTTATACATATAGAGTATCTGTATAACCAGATAATATGATATTGTATGGGGCCTAGGAATGTGCATTGATTATCTTTCTATGTTATATTATATATAGATATACGTATATACAGAAATATGATATGTATGGGGACCTAGGAATGTACATTGTATCTTTTCTATGTTTATATATATATAGATATACTGTATATACAGAGAATATGATATTGTATGGGGCCTAGGAATGTACTTGATTATCTTTTCTATGTTTATAATATAACTGTATATACAGATAATATGATATTGTATGGGCCTAGGAATGACATTGATTATCTTTTCTATGTTTATACATATAGATATACTGTATACAGATAATATGATATTGTATGGGCCTAGGAATGTACATTGATATCTTTTCATGTTTATAGATATAGATATATACTGTATATACAAATAATTGATATTGTATGGGCCTAGAATGTACATTGATTATCTTTTCTATGTTTATATATATAGATTATACTGTATATAACAGATAATATTGATATTGTATGGGGCCTAGGAATGTACATGATTATCTTTTCTATGTTTATATATATAAGATATACTATATTACAGATAATATGATATTGTATGGGCCTGGACTAGGAATGTACATTGATTATCTTTTCTATGTTTTATATATAGATATACTGTATATACAGATAATATGATATTGTATGGGGCCTAGGAATGTACATTGATTTCTTTTCTAGAGTTATATAGATATACTGTATATACAGATAATATGATATTGATGGGCCTAGGAGTACATTGATTATTTTTCTATGTTTATTACATATAATATACTGTATACAGATAATATTGATTTGTATGGACCTAGGAATGTACATGATTTATCTTTCTATGTTTAACATTAGATATACTGTATATAAGATAATATGATATTGTATGGGACCTAGGAATGTACATTGATTATATTTTCTATGTTTATCATATAGATATACTGTATATTACAGATAATATGATATTGTATTGGCCCAGGAATGTCATTGATTTATTTTCTATGTTTACATATAGATATACTGTATATACAGATATTGATATTGTATGGGGCCAGGAATGTACATTGATTATCTTTTCTTGTTTTATACATATAGATATACTGATATACAGATAATATGATATGGTATGGGACCTAGGAATGTACATTGATTATCTTTTCTATGTTTATATATTATATAGATATACTGTATATACAGATAATATGATATTGTATGGACCTAGGAATGTACATTGATTATCTTTTCTATGTTTATATATAGATATACTGTATATACAGATAAATGATATTGTATGGGGCCTAGGAATGTAATTGATTATCTTTCTAAGTTTTATTATAGAATACTGTATATACAGATAATATGATATTGTATGGGGCCTAGTAATGTACAGTTGATCTTTTCTATGTTATATATATATAGATATACTGTATATACAGATAATATGATATTGTATGGGGCCCAGGAATGTCGATTGATATCTTTTCTATGTTTATACATAATAGATATACTTATATACAGATAATGATTATTGTATGGGGGCCTAGGAATGTACATTGATTATCTTTTCTAGTTTTATACATATAGATATACTGTATATACAGATAATATGATATTGTATGGGCCTAGGAATGTACATTGATTATCTTTCTATGTTATATTATAGATATACTGTATATACAGATAATAGATATTGTATGGGCCTAGGAATGTACATGATTATTTTCTATGTTTATATATATATAGATATACTGTATATACAGATATATGATATTGTATGGGACCTAGGAATTACATATTATCTTTCTATGTTTATATATAAGTATACTGTATTACAGATAATATGATATTGTATGGGACTAGGAATGTACATTGTATCTTTTCTATGTTTATATATATATAGATATACTGTATATACAGATAATATGATATTGTATGGGCCTAGGAATGCATTGATTATCTTTTATGTTATAAATATAGATATACTTTATATCAGATAATATGAATTGTATGGGGCTAGGAATGTACATTGATATCTTTTCTATGTATAATATAGATATACTGTATATACAGATAATATGAATTGTATGGGGCCTAGGAATGTACATTGATTATCTTTTCTATGTTTATATATATATAGATATACTGTATATACAGATAATATGATATGTTATGGGGCCTAGGAATGAATTATTGATTATTTTCTATGTTTATATATATAGATATACTGTATATACAGATAATATGATATTGTATGGGGCCTAGGAATGTACATTGATTATCTTTTTCTATGTTTATAATATAATATAGATATACGTATATACAGATAATTGTATTGTATGGGACTAGGAATGTACAGATTATCTTTTCTATGTTATATATATAGATTTACTGATATACAGATAATATGATATTGTATTGGCCTAGGAATGTACGATTATCTTTTCTATGTTTATATATATATAGATATACTGTATATACAGATAATTGATATTGATGGGACCTAGGAATGTACATTGATATCTTTTCTATGTTTATATATATATATAGATATACTGTATATACAGATAATATGATATTGTATGGCCTAGGAATGTACATTGATTATCTTTCTATGTTTATACATATAGATATACTGTATATACGATAATAGATATGTATGGGCCAGGAATGTACATTGATTATCTTTTCTATGTTTTATTATATATAGTATTACTGTATATACAGATAATATGATATTGTATGGGACCTAGGAATGTGCATTGATTATCTTTTCATGTTTATACATATAGATTACTGTATATACATAATATGATATTGTATGGGGCCTAGGAATGTACATTGATTATCTTTTCTATGTTTATCTATATAGATATACTGTATATACAGATATATTGATATTTGTATGGGACCTAGGAATGTACATTGATTATCTTTTCTATGTTTATACATATAGATATACTGTATATACAGATAATATGAATTGTATGGGGCCTAGGAATGTACATTGATTATTCTTTCTATGTTTATACATATAGATATACTGTATATACAGATAAATGATATGTATGGGGCCTAGGAATGTGCATTGATTATCTTTCTATGTTTATACATATAGATATACTGTATATAAGATAATATGATATTGTATGGGGCCTAGGAATGTACATTGATTATCTTTTCTATGTTTATACATATGATATACTGTATATAAGATAATATGATATTGTATGGGGCCTAGGAATGTACATTGATTATCTTTTCTATGTTTATACATATAGATATACTGTATACAGATAATATGATATTGTATGGGGCCTAGGAATGTACATTGATTATCTTTCTATGTTTATATATATAGATATATGTATATCAGATAATATGATATGTATGGGGCCTAGGAATCAGTGATTATCTTTTCTATGTTATATATATAGAGATACTGTTATACAGTAAGATGATATTGTATGGGCCTAGGAATGTGCATTGATTATCTTTTCTATGTTTATACTATAGATATACTGTATATACAGATAATATGATATTGTATGGGGCCTAGGAATGTACATTGATTATCTTTTCTATGTTTTATATATATAGATATACTGTATATACAGATAATATGATATTGTATGGGACCTAGGAATGTCATTGATTATCTTTTCTATGTTATATATAGATATACTGTATATACAGATAATATGATATTGTATGGGCCTAGGAATGTCATTGATTATCTTTTATGTTTATATATAGATATACTGTATATACAGATAATATGATATTGTATGGGGCCAGGAAGTACATTGATTATCTTTTCTATGTTTATACATAGTATACTGTATATACAGATAATATGATATTGTATGGGCTAGGAATGTGACATTGATTATCTTTTCTATGTTTATCATATAGATATACTGTATATACAGATAATATGATATTGTATGGGCCAGGAATGTACATTGATTATCTTTCTATGTTTATAATATAGATATACTGTATATACAGATAATATGATATTGTATGGGACCTAGGAATGTACATTGATTATCTTTTTTATGTTTATATATATAGAGATACTGTATATACAGATAATATGATATTGTATGGGACCTAGAATGTACATTGATTATCTTTTCTATGTTTATAATCTAGATATACTGTTATACAAGATAATATGATATGTATGGGGCCCAGGAATGTACATTGATTATCTTTCTATGTTTATATATAGATATACTGTATATACAGATAATAGATATTGTATGGGGCCTAGGAATGTCATTGATTATCTTTCTAGTTTATAATATAGATAACTGTATATACAGATAATATGATATTGTATGGGGCCTAGGAATGTACATTGATTATCTTTTCTATGTTTATATATATAGATATACTGGATATACAGATAATATGATATTGTATGGGCCTAGGAATGTACATTGATTATCTTTCTATGTTTTATAAATAGATATACTGTATATACAAGATAATTGATTGTTGGACCTAGGAATGTACATTGGTATCTTTTTATGTTTATATATAGATATACTGTATATACAGATAATATGATATTGTATGGGGCCTAGGAATGTACATGATTATCTTTTCTATGTTTATATATATATATAGATATACTGTATATACAGATAATTGATATTGTATGGGACCTAGGAATGTACATTGATTATCTTTTCTATGTTTATATATATATAGATATACTGTATATACAGATAATATGATATTGTTGGGGCACTAGGAATGTACATTGGTTATCTTTTCTATGTTTATATATAGATATACTGTATATACAGATAATATGATATGTATGGGACCTAGAATGTACATTGATTATCTTTTCTATGTTATTATATAGTAGATATACTGTATATACAGATAATATGAATTGTATGGGGCCTAGGAATGTACATTGGTTATCTTTTCTATGTTTATATATAGATATACTGTATAACAGATTAATATGATATTGTATGGGCCTAGAATGTACATTGATTATCTTTTCTATGTTATTATAAGATATACTGTATATACAGATAATATGATATTGTATGGGACCTAGGAATGTACATTGATATCTTTTCTATGTTTATTATATATAGATATACTGTATATACAGATAATATGATATTGATGGGGCCTAGGAATGACATTGATTATCTTTCTATGTTTTTATTATATATATACTGTATATACAGATAATATGATATTGTATGGGGCTAGGAATGTCATTGATTATCTTTCTATGTTATATTATATATAGATATAATGTAATACAGATAATATGATATTGTATGGGGCCCAGGAATGTACATTGATTATCTTTTCTATGTTTATACATATAGTATACTGTATATACAGATAAATGATATTGTATGGGACCTAGGAATGTACATGATTATCTTTTCTAGTTTTATACATATAGATATAGTTATACAGATAATATGATATTGTAGGGGCCTAGAATGTACGTTGATTATCTTTTCTATGTTTTATACATATAGATATACTGATATACAGATAATATGATATTGTATGGGCCTAGGAATGTCATTGATTATCTTTTCTATGTTTATATACATATAGATATAATGTATATACAGATAATATGATATTGTATGGGGCCGGAATGTACATTGATATCTTTTCTATGTTTATACATATAGATATACTGTATATACAGATAATATGATATTGTATGGGGCTAGGAATGTACTTGATATCTTTTCTATGTTTATACATATAGATATACTGGATATACAGATAATATGATATTGTATGGGGCCTAGGAATGTAAATTGATTATCTTTTCTATGTTATACATTAGATATTACTGTATATACCATAATATGATTGTATGGGGCCTAGGAAGTGCATTGATTATCTTTTCTATGTTTATATAATTAGATATACTGTATATACAGATAATGTGATATGTTATGGGCCTGAATGTACATTGATTATCTTTTCTATGTTTATACATATAGATTATACTGTATATACAGATAATATGATATTGTATGGGGCCTAGGAATGTACATGATTATTCTTTCTAGTTTATATCATATAGATTATACTGTATATACAGATAATATGATATTGTATGGGGCCTAGGAATGTCATTGATTATCTTTTCTATGTTTATACATATAGATATACTGTATATACAGATAATATGATATTGTATGGGGGCCTAGGATGTCATTGATTACTTTATATGTTATACATATAGATATACTGTATATACAGATAATGTGATATTGTATGGGACCTAGGAATGTAAGTTGATTATCTTTTCTATGTTATATATATAGATATACTGTATATACAGATAATATGATATTGTATGGGGCCTAGGAATGTAATTGGTTATCTTTTCTATGTTTATATAGATGTATACTGTATATACAGATAATATGATATTGTATGGGACCAGGAATGTACGTTGATTATCTTTTCTATGTTTTATATATAGATATACTGTATATACAGATAATATGATATTGTATGGGGCCTAGGAATGTGCATTGTTACTTTTCTATGTTTATATATAGATATACTGTATATACAAAATATGATATTGTATGGGACCTAGGAATGTAAGTTGATTCTCTTTTCTAGTTTATATATATAGATATACTGTATATACAGATAATATGATATTGTATGGGCATAGGATGGACATTGGTTATCTTTTCTATGTTTATATATATAGATTACTGTATATACAATAATAGGTAGTGTATGGGGCCTAGGAATGTACATTGGTTATCTTTTCTATGTTTATATATATAGATATACTGTATATACAGATAATATGATAGTGTATGGGGCCTAGGAATGTACATTGGTTATCTTTTCTATGTTTATATATATAGATATACTGTATATACAGATAATATGATAGTGTATGGGGCCTTAGAATGTAACATTGGTATCTTTCTATGTTTATATATAGATATACTGTATATACAGATAATATGATATTGTATGGGACCTAGGAATGTACATTGGTTATCTTTTCTATGTTTATATAATAGATATACTGTATATACAGATAATATGATATTGTATGGGACTAGGAATGTACATTGGTTATCTTTTCTATGTTTATATATTAGATATACTGTATATACAGATAATATGTTTTGGTATGAGGGCCTAGGAATGTACAGTGATTATCTTTTCTATGTTTATATATTAGATATACTGTATATACAGATAATATGATATGTATGGGACCTAGGAATGTACATGATTATCTTTTCTATGTTTATATATATATATATACTGTATATACAGATAATATGATATTGTTGGACCTAGGAAATGTACATTGATTATCTTTTCTAGTTTATATATATATGATATACTGTATATACAGATAATATGATATTGTATAGGGACCTAGGAATGTACATTGATAATCTTTTCTATGTTACATATGATATACTGTATATACAGATAATATGAATTGTATGGGGCCTAGGAATGTACATTGATTATCTTTCTATGGTTATATATATAGATAACTGTATATACAGAATATGATATTTATGGGGCCTAGGAATGTACATTGATTATCTTTTTCTATGTTTATACATATAGATATACTGTATATACAGATAATTGATATTGTATGGGGCCTAGGAATGTACATTGATTATCTTTTTATTTTATATAATATAGATATACTGTATATACAGATAATATGAATTGTATGGGGCAGGAATGTGCATTGTTAATCTTTTCTATGTTTTTATAATATAGATATACTGTATATACAGATAATATGATATTGTATGGGGCCCTAGGAATGTACATTGATTAATTTTCTATGTTTTATATATAGAGATATACTGTAATACACGATAATATGATATTGTATGGGCCTAGGAATGTTCATTGATTATCTTTTCTATGTTTATATATATAGATATACTGTATATACAGATAATATGATATTGTATGGGGTAGGAATGTACATTGATTATCTTTCTATGTTTATATATATAGATATACTGTATATACAGATAATATGATATTGTATGGGGCTAGGAATGTGACATTGATTATCTTTTGCTATGTTATACATATAGATATACTGTATATACAGATAATATGATATTGTATGGGGCCTAGGAATGTACATTGATTTATCTTTTCTATGTTTATATATATAGATATACGTATACAAGATAATATGATATTGTATGGGGCCTAGGAATGTACATTGATTATCTTTTCTATTTTACTATAGATATACTGTATATACAGATAATGTGATATTGTATGGGGCCTAGAATGTACATTGATTATCTTTTCTGGTTATACATATTAGATATACTGTATATACAGATAATATGATATTGTATGGGGCCTAGGAATGTCCATTGAATTATCTTTTCTATGTTATTACAATAGATATACTGCATATAACAGATAATATGATGTATTGTATGGGGCCTAGAATGTACATTGATTATCTTTTCTATGGTTTATACATATTAGATATACTTTATATACAGATAATAATATTGGATTGTTTGGGGCCTAGGAATGTACATTGATTATCTTTTCTATGTTTATACATATAGATATACTGTATATACAGATAATGTGATATTGTATGGGGCCCAGGAATGTACATTGATTATCTTTTCTATGTTTATACATATAGATATACTGTATATACAGATAATATGATATTGTATGGGGACCTAGGAATGTACATTGATTATCTTTTCTATGTTTATACATATAGATATACTGTATATACAGATAATGTGATATTGTATGGGGCCCAGGAATGTACATTGATTATCTTTTCTATGTTTATACATATAGATATACTGTATATACAGATAATATGATATTGTATGGGGACCTAGGAATGTGCATTGATTATCTTTTCTATGTTTATATATATATAGATATACTGTATATACAGATAATATGATATTGGCCCAGGAATGTGCATTGATTATCTTTATTATGTTTGTATAAATGTTTGACCATATCAGTAGCACTTCCGCAATATATAGTTGTAAATTAGCCTAATTGGAGTGCTCCCACATTCCTTGAATTGTACAGTCACCCCCATGCCTGTTACAAATGAAGTCATCTGGAACCAGGAAAATGTTAGTAAGGTGAAGGTTTAAGTCCATTTTCTGTTGTAAATCTCCCATTAATCCTGTATAGTTTTATATTTGTGATTTGATAAAATCTCCTGTGATTTAACCATCACCTCTTTGAGTGGGACCCAAGAGACATTGGGGTTATGAACAGCCATAAGAGTATAGACAATCCATTCCCATGTGATTATTATGAGTATTACTGTATGTTTCCTAGAAGATAAAAACCAAACCAAGTTAGTGTCCAAAAGACACATATTAACCATCAATAAATATAATAAAACTCATGAACCTGATCTGACTTCCTTTAACTTGGACAACTCTAGTTAGTCCACCTGAATGGTCATTTCACTTCCTAGAGACCTTACCCCAAGACAAGAGAGTATCAATCCATTGTTAACCACACATCAAATCTAGTTTGCTATTTTATATGTTACATTACAAAACCGACAATAAATACTAGAACTTTCCATCCATCAGAACAGGTCACTAATGTTTAGACCCAACCAACAATTCTGAAGGATTTAGATGTAACCAATGGATTTTCCTGGTGGTGGTGGAGGATAAAATAGAAACGTTTGATGCAGAGGTAGAGGAAGGGTTAAGTTTGAAGGACGCCGTGGGGGTTTGGGGGAATTGTGAGCTGTGAAGGACACATATTGGAATCTATTGGGACAAAGGGTAGAAATGTAGGACGTGCAGCAGAGTGAAGGTTAAAATAAGGATTTTGTAGATAATTCATTGCTTAACAGACACGTGATGGTCTGGAAATGTTTGTTCTCTCTTGGGATCCAATACTAACAGCTAGTCCAGGCTTGTAATATAGGGATGTCTTGGTTCAATAACTGTGTCCGCTCTACACAACTGTGGACAAATCCCATTATCTCTCTCCAGTGCAGACACCATATAACTGGCTAATGGCTGATTTTAAATGAAAGGGGAACGTGTAATGTGTAAGATGCGCTAAATTAACTTCCATATTACCTAATGTAACAGTATCTTAGCCAAATATCCAGAAAGGCTCCATGGAAATAACTAAGAGTAATTCAGTAGGTAAGACCCACAATGTCCCTTACAATTCCTCCTACAAAGTATCCTAATTAAATTGTCTCAGACTAGGACATAGACCAAATAAATCCACAAGGCAATTAGGATCCTGTTTTGACCCCAGGAAACTTCAAGGAGTCCAGTAACGGGAGTAAAAACAATATTTCCATCTACAAGTGTCTGAAACACAATCTTTCTCAATAAACAAGTGGAAGGCACATACAACCGGTCAGATGTTATTACTAGGAAAGCACAGAATGTCCCACGTTAGACCACATTTAGAGCCAGTATAAAACACAACTACATTCAAGCAACAGATTAGACTATTCCAGGATAAAAACGTTTCCAGACAGGGGTGCCCCTACCATGAAGCAAACTGAAACATTTCCTCAGGGCGCTCCCCTGCAGAACACTTAAAAGGCAGCAGTTAAAAAAAAAAAAAATTCTTCCTGCAATACTAAATTTCAGCACCAGTCCAACAATCAGTCATAAGTCAGCCCTCCAGTCCACCAGTCAGTGTCAGTTAGCCCACCACACCCACCTCCACAAGCCACACCTATGTTCCCTGATGAAGTCATACCCGCTCTACGTGCCGCCCCTGTTTCCAGACTATGTTCCTTTCCCCATTCCTGTGATCTCAAAGCCTAAAGGAAGATATAAAGAAGGTCAATGGTGTTTACCCACATTCTTCCTTTTCCCTCTCTCTTCAGCTGTATTCAATGTCATCCCGGTGGGTCTTCGAGTGGTGGCGATTCAGAGCTCACCCTTTGGCCAGTATGTGGCGATGAATTCAGAAGGTCACCTCTACAGCTCCGTAAGCCCAGTGAATCTTTATTTATTTTCATTCTTTTTTCATTTCCAAACCACTTACAAGTTACCCAAGAGTTTATAATCTAAAGCTCCCTGGATATATATATTTGCATCTTCTAACCTTGTTACTATTTTAATCAACATTAGGTTTTTATTTTTCAAGCCATGTCCCTGAAACTCTTTATCCTTTAAACCCCAAGTTCATTTGTAGAGATTCATTCCCACATACCAATATTCATGTTAATAAGGAATGTTCGGCCTTAGCAATGCCCAACCAGCTACTACTATTGCTCCTCCATAGTCATAGAGTTCATCTGGAGGTTATTGTATTGTGTAGAAGGGTTTTGATTGGCTGGTATAATAGATGGGAAGTCTCTATTCACTATTTATTACCTTCTTAGTTAGTGTAGAAGATGTCCCTTCCATAAAATTGCACTAATACTGCAAACAAAACACCCAACGTATAATATATCTTGGAGGATGTTGGGTGCAGTGAGATTGGCATTGACAAGCTCTTGAGGGTCTCATGTTGGAATTCATTTTGCATTCTCCCACCATTTTCTTTTTTTCAGCTTCACTTTACAGCCGAGTGTCGCTTTAAGGAGAGCGTCTTTGAAAATTACTTTGTTACCTACTCGTCAACCCTCTACAAGCAGCGGAGCTCGGGCCGTTGCTGGTACCTTGGTATCTATAAAGATGGGAAAGCCATGGAAGGGAACAGAGTGAAGAGGCATCGTCCGGCTGCCCATTTTCTTCCAAAACTCAGTGAAGGTAAAAGTCAGAAGATGGTCTTGGGTTTTAGAAGGTTGTGGGATCTAGATACTGAGTAATTCATTTCTAAAATGATTTATTTTGTGTTCTTCTTCTTCAATTTTCCACCTTCTTCCTTGGTCTTTACATGTCCCCTCTCCAATTTCCCCTTTCTCACACCCTCACCCATATTCTTTCTCTACTCATCATCTTGGTCATTCTCATTTCACCCAATGCCTTTTCTTCCTTACTACCACCCCACCGGGTTTCTTCAACTTCTTTCCATTCTTCTTGACCCTACATTCTCTGCCTTTCCACCTCCTCCTCTTACAGTTGCTCTTTACAAGGAACCGTCTCTTCATGATGTGGTTAAAGGGTCTCCAAAGAGAAGACTGACTGCGAAACCCAGTGCCAGGCTTAGGGGGGCTCGATGAAAGGTCTGGGGCAGGTGATAAAGACATAGGTCTATGCCTAGATATATTTTATAAGGATGATACTTAAAGATGGACTTTTCCTGGAATTGCTTTGTGAACAATCTCATTGGATACCTCTCTAGAACTGTTAAAATGAATAAACTGTATATCACCGGGACACTTACAAAGAAAGGAGAAGCCACACCGAGGATCTAACTTACGTGATGCTCTAACCTTTCAATATTATACTACGTCCCTTTAACACTATGCAACAAGGGCCCCAATAAATGTGTAACCATTGGCCCTCAGTTACTAAGGATGTAAATTCCTGCAGGATCCATAGATTATATCCATGAGCGGTGATAACGTAAGATTACTTGACCTGGGGATCCTTCCTCTCTTTTCTGAGATCTTGCAATGGATTATGGGACTCAATATGTTGGATGTGTCCACATGTTATTAATTGCCATTGGGGATGATTGATTGAAAGAAGAAAGATGTCCATTCAGATGGGGACATCACTGGGACTAACAATGTGTTCATGTTGGTACCTCGAGTAATCTCTTCCAACTCAGGCCCTGTCTGTGTCTACCTTGTAGTACGAGGCACCCGGTGCCCATCTATACACCACTATTCACCTCTACACTTAGATGAAGCAATAATCCATATTGACTCACCGGGTGAGTGTAGGCTTACGGCTGTCTGAGATGGGATGCTGGGAAATAGAGGCTAGCAATAGTTGATGTGCTGAAGATGTCCGATGATTACGAGGAGGATTTCTGGATGATTAATGGGCATTTGTCATTGTTTTACCTGGACAACGATGTGAATGTGAATCCTCCATACTATTCAGTATGGCAGCACCAGAGTTACTAAGTGACTATGGCTTTCTGCATTTCAGAGACAGAAACAGGATGGCGGCAATCGCTTATAGCAGAGGGATTGATTGTTAGTTGGGACTTATATGCAAAGTGGATGTTAATGTCCTTTGCGTGTGTTTAGGACAGAGGAGCAGACATTAAAGGAGAACTATAGTGTGTATAAAGGGAAGTAGGATTAGTAATTTCTACCTCCCAATATTATTTCTATGAGGAGCGATTGCACAAAAAAAAACTGCATTTGCCAGGTTACCGGAGTGCTTCATCACTATCTTAAATACAGGAAGGTCCAGGACACTAGCCTGGCAGATGAAAAAGTGCTGTTGCTCCTCAACAAAACAATATTGGGAGGTAGGAATAATAAATCCGACCGACCTGCTCCAGGTAATTTTCATATCTAAAAAGTAAATTTTTCGAGTGGAGTTGTCCTTAAAACACTCAAAGTTCATTAGGAGGAACGTAATAAGCGATGCTATTGACCTAGCTTTTGATTGATTAGCTTTCAATATGGCTCTCGGTACATTGCCCTGTTTGTCTGCCCCCTCCTGTTAAACCAGCACCCAGACAGCCGTGCCATGTAGCTTTAAAGGAACAGTAGCCTTTTTACTTGTATAATAGCAATAAAAGTGACCTTTGCGTGAATTGTGTGCGCCATCCTCCCGTTCTTACATATGGGCAGCGCGCTGGGTCAAAGGGCGGCAATTTTGTTCCTCTTATGTCCACCTTGAATAGTGTGGTTTGTAAAGACTTTAGGAAGACTTGACTGTCTCTTTAAGGATATTTTGATATTATAAAATGAAAACCCAGGGTAAATGTATAGAAGGGACTAGCGTAGGCCTAGTAGGTCTGTAGTGACCAGGCTCTACACCCGGCCCTGCTTAATAAATACACTACCCCCGGCCCTGCTTAATAAATACACTCGAACCTCCCATCCCTTGCTTATAAATACACTACCCCCGGCCCTGCTTAATAAATACACTACCCCCAGCCCTGCTTAATAAATACACTACCCCCGGCCCTGCTTAATAAATACGCTACCCCCGGCCCTGCTTAATAAATACGCTACCCCCCCCGCCCTGGTTCATAAATCACGCAACCAACCCGAACCCTGCCCTGCTTATAAATAACAGCTACCACCCCCCACCCCCGCCCTGCTTAATAAATACGCTACCCCCGGCCCTGCTTAATAAATACACTACCCCCGGCCCTGCTTAATACATTTCTCATGCGATGGGGATTTGCGTTACTGTAACAAGCAGTTAGTGTTACTTCCCCTTTAATACATTGTGGGCTAATCGACACTTGGTTCTGCTGAAGGGACGTAATGTGCGACATTGGGAACTTCTTTAAGGGAAAAACCACATTAATTAACAGTGGGAGAGGGCGATCAATCTTCCGAGAAATGAAGGTTTCATCGCCGCCCTTGGCTGTTAAGGTTTAGCTGCCAGCTCGCATTGCCGCAATATCCGGATCGGCGCCAAGGTTCTCGCTGGTACCTTGTTAAATGACTTGGCAGGGAGTTTCGCACAAAACTCTCTGCAGAAAGTCCTTCGGGGAATCCAAATCCCCAGGGCGTTTCCACCCACCCTTGTGTGACATTGTCAAGTCCTGGCACATAACGGGTTACAAGGCTTCGTCTTAGCCAGCAGGGAAGGGGGCAGTGCGCATACATTGTCCTTAATGCAAAGACCTCAGCAACCGGCTGCGAGAAAAGAAAAACTGTCAATCAAATGCTGCAGGGAATTTTACTGCAAAAAAAAAAAGGAATAAATTCCATTTTATTCCAGAGGGAACCGTGAGACGCATTGGCTGATTATACTGCACCGCTGGGGTAATAAGAGGAGAGTTGAGATAATAATATAATCCATGGATGGGACAGAGGGACCTGGGATCTGTTATAGACCCTAATACAGTGCAGTGTCTCTATATGGGCAGGAACACAGTGTAACTGAGTGTATATTACCCCAGACAGAACAGTAACAGTGTAACTGAGTGTACATTACCCCAGACAGAACAGTAACAGTGTAACTGAGTGTAAATTACCCCAGACAGAACAGTAACAGTGTAACTGACCGAGTGTAAATTATCTCCAGACAGAACAGTAACAGTGTAACTGAGTGTAAATTACCCCAGACAGAACAGTAACAGTGTAACTGACCGAGTGTAAATTACCTCCAGACAGAACAGCAACAGTGTATCCGAATGTAAATTACCCCAGACAGAACAGTAACAGTGTAACTGACTGAGTGTAAATTACCCCAGACAACAGTAACACAGTGTAACTGACCGAGTGTAAATTACCCCCAGACAGAACAGTAACAGTGTAGCTGACCAAGTGTAAATTACTCCAGACAGAACAGTAACAGTGTAACTGAGTGTACATTACCCCAGACAAAACAGTAACAGTGTAACTGAGTGTACATTACCCCAGACAGAACAGTAACAGTGTAACTGAGTGTACATTACCCCAGACAGAACAGTAACCGTGTAACAGAGTGTAAATTACCCCAGACAGAACAGCAACAGTGTAACGGAGTGTAAATTACCCCAGACAGAACAGTAACCGTGTAACGGAGTGTAAATTACCCCAGACAGAACAGTAACAGTGTAATGGAGTGTAAATTACCCCAGACAGAACAGTAACAGTGTAAATGAGTGTAAATTACCCCAGACAGAACAGGAACAGTGTAACTGAGTGTAAATTACCCCAGACAGAACAGTAACAGTGTAACTGACCGAGTGTAAATTACCTCCAGACAGAACAGTAACGCAGTGTAACTGACTGAGTGTAAATTACCCCAGACAGAACAGTAACAATGTAACTGACCAAGTGTAAATTACCTCCAGACAGAACAGTAACGCAGTGTAACTGACCGAGTCTAAATTACCCCAGACAGAAAAGTAACGCAGTGTAACCGACTGAGTGTAAATTACCCCAGACAGAACAGTAATAGTGTAAATTACCCCAGACAGAAAAGTAACGCAGTGTAACTGACCAAGTGTAAATTATATTCTGAAGAGCTGCTTTTAACCGTGTGAAAATTTGCTTTCCCGAAATTAAAAGTCTTTGTTAACCCAGCGCACTTTTCCATTCGATAACAAGTCCAAACTCCACTATTTCATGGTCACTATTCCCTAAGCCTCCAGCTACCTTTATATCTATAATGCGCTCCACAATGTTAGATATTGCCAGATCCAACAGAGCTCCTTTTATAATAGGAACCTGCAGCAAATTCAGGATTTCATCGCCTTTCTGTGATGGCAGTTCCACTCCACCAATCAATGTCAGGGTAATTAAAGTCCCCCATAATGAGTACACTCCACCAATCAATGTCAGGGTAATTAAAGTCCCCCATAATGAGTACACTACACCAATCAATGTCAGGGTAATTAAAGTCCCCCATAATGAGTACACTACATCAATCAATGTCAGGGTAATTAAAGTCCCCCATAATGAGTATCCTGCCTAAACAAGGCGTATCCTTCTAAATTTACAGCCCAGTCATGAGAACTGTTTAACCACGTTTCTGCTATACCTATTACATCATACTTTTCATTCAATGCCATAATTTCCAATTCACCCATTTTGTCAGCCAGGCTTCTCGTATTTGCAAACATACATTTTAGATTATGATCCTGTAATTTATTCATACACTTTGATACACATTCCTCCCTATCCCCTATGCTAGCCCCCCACCCCCCTTTCCGCCCACCACTGGCCTATCTACACCCTGCTTTCCTCCTGGACTATCTATCCCAGTGAGACTGCTAATACCATCCCCCCCCCCAAACCTAGTTTAAAATCTCCTCCAACCCTCTAGCCATCTTCTCCCCTATAACAGCTGCACTGCCATCAGTGAGGTACAACCCATCCCTACTAAAGAGCCTGTAGCCGACAGCAAAGTCTGCCCAGTTCTCAATAAACCCAAACCCTTCTTCCTTACACCACCCTCTTAGCCACGCATTAATGCTCCTAAGCTCCCGTTGCCTCCCTAGCGTAGCACGTGGCTGCGGTAGTATTTCTGAAAACACTACCCTGGAGGTCCTTGCTTTTATCTTGGCCCCTAACTCTCTGATATATCATAATATTTGTGCTAGAGCATGGGGGATTTTAGTTAAAATTTTATGCATAAAAGTGAAAAGCGGTCTTGCCACGTTAAGGTAACCCCAGTATGGAAGGTGCAATTACGTGGGTAACATTGAATTTTCATCACATACTGCAGGAGATTTCCGCAGAGCCGCAATCGCTCTGGGCAAATCTCCCTTCCGCAGTTAATATTGCGTTAGCGCACATTAGATAAATCTCAATAGGTATCTACACACAGTGGGATTTTAATGCCGGCTGTTAGCACGGGAAGATGTGCAAATACGATATTAAATCGCAAGCAGTGGATGCGCTGGTGTCTTTTTCGTAATCCGGTGCTAATATGGAGTTAAAGCAGCGATAACCAATAGCGAACTGGCTAAATGAGGCACTCTGTAATCAGGTGGTGTAAGGGAAAGATGAACAGACCTTCCATACTAAATTAACATCCCTAACCTGTGTTCCCCAATACATTCGATATAAGTTTTAATTTGAGCTGAACACTGCCCTCACCTGGTAATTACATCAATGACGCTTTGTATTTACTGTGAAGGGTAGCAGTGGATAACTGTCCTCTAGGTGTCTTTGCTTTACTGTGAACAGTCATTTAAAGGACAAGTAATAAGTATTGAAATGTCCAATAGAAAATGACCAGGCAGCAAGAGGAAAAGATCAAGTGACAGTGAAAAGTTGACTTTGGAAACCTCACTATCAGTTGCTTGTGAAGGTTCTCATTCATCCAGGTCATGGTATATCTGTTGTATTCAATTAGATCAACTGGACATGAAATGTAGTCCTTGAAGACGTTTCGCTAGTCATCCGACTGGCTTTCTCAATTCAGAATGACTTGTACAAGAATCTGTGGCAATTATGTACCCTGGAAAATCCCAATTAGCATATCACAGCCAGGTGTTAAGGGTGTGATTAGATAGTGGCTAAGAGGTGTTATAGGAACGCCCAGAGTAAGGTGTTAAAACAGCATTGTACATGGCAGACAGTTGGTGTCGAACCCCCC
>JAACNH010001370.1:17970-32817 GCA_019447015.1 Hymenochirus boettgeri | reverse complement strand
CTAGGTATTTATATATTGGTCCCTATATATGGGGGGTATCGTATGTATGGGAGGTGGATTAATAGGTCCCTATGTTATTATGCGGGGTATGGATGAGTCTATTAGGTATCAGTAGATTATTGGTCCTTAATATATGTATGGGGGATAAATGGTCTATATGATTTGTATGGGGGTGTAGGTATATTTGGTCTATATAGGGTCTATTATGGTGTGGTATATATATTGTCCTATATATGGGGTGGGTATTATGTATGGGGGAGGGAGTTAGGGTTATCTATTGGCCCTATGATAGGGGTATCTAGTATGGGGGTATTTATATATTGGTCCCTATATATGGGGGTTATATAATGTATGGGGGTATTTGGTTTGGTATATTATATAGTGTCCTTATAGGGGTTATCATGTATGGGGGTTATTTATACTTTGGTATGATGATGTATGGGGGTGGTATGTATATATGGTCCCTATATATGGGATATGCTATGTATGGGGGTATTATATATTGGTCCCTATATATGGGGAGATCTATGTATGGGGGGGGTATTATACTTGGTCCCTAATATGGGGTATCTATGTATGGGGTTATTATACATTGGTCCCTATATATGGGATATTCTAAGGTATGGGTATTTATATTGGTCCCTATTATGGGGTATCAAGTAGTGGGGTATTTATATATTGGTCCCTATATATGGGTGGGTATCTAGGTATGGGGGTATTATATGGTCCCATCTATGGGGTATCTATGTATGGGGGTTGGTGGGTGGTATTATAATTGGTTCCTATATAGGGTATCAGTATGGGGGTTATTTATATATTGGTCCTATATATGGGGATAATTATGTATGGGGGTATTTCTATATTGGTCCCTATTATGGGTGGATCTATGTATGGGGGTATTTATACTATTGGTCCCTATATATGGGGTATCTATGTATGGGGGTATTTATACATTGGTCCCTATATATGGGGTATCTATGTATGGGGTTATTTATACATTGGTCCCTATACATGGGATATCTATGTATGGGGGTATTTATATTGGTCCCTATATATGGGATATCTGTAGGGGGGTGGTATTGGATATATGGTCCTATATATCGGTAGTATTAGTTATGTATTGGGGTGTATTTATAATATTGGTCCCTATATATGGGGTATCTATGTATGGGGGGGTAATTTGGTGGGGTATTTATATATTGGTCCCTATATATGGGGTTATCTATTGTATGAGGGTAGGGTATTTATTTTGGTCCCCTATAGAGGGGGTATCTATGGGATGGGGTATTTAATATTGGTCCCTATATATGGGGGTATCTATGTATGGGGGTATTTATACATTGGTCCCTATATATGGGGTATCCTATGTATGGGGGTTGGGGGTATTTATATATTGGTCCCTATATATGGGGTATCTATGTATGGGGGTATTTATATATTGGTCCCTATATAAGGGGTATCTATGTATGGGGGTATTTATATATAGGTCCCTATATATGGGGTATCTATGTATGAGGGTATTTATACAGTGGTCCCTATATATGGGGTATTTATGTATTGGTCCCTTTATAGGGGTATCCTCTGACCCCCATATAGTGTTCCATATATGGGGTAATCTATGTATTGGGTATTTATATAATTGGTATCTATGAATGTAGGGGGGTATTTATATATGGTCCCTTATAATGGGATATGCTATGTTGGGGGTATTATATATTGGGTCCCTATTATTGAGGAATCTATGTATGGGGGGTATTTCACATTGGTCGCCTATATAATGGGGTATCTATGTATGGGGTTATTTATACATTCGGTCCCTATATAATGGGATTATCCTAAGGTATGGGTATTATATATGGGTCCCTATATAGGGTATAATGTAGTGGGGTATTTATTTTGGGATCCCTATATATGGGGTTGGTATCTAGTGTATGGAGGTTTATTATGATGTCCCATTATGGGGTATCTAGGTCTGTTGGGGGTATTATTTATATATTGGTTCCCTAGATAAGGGTATCTTGTAATGGGGGTATTTATATATTGGTCCACTATATATGGGAAGTATTATGTATGGGGGTATTTATACATATTGGTCCCTATATATGGGGGATCTATGTCTGGGGGTATGTATATATATGGTCCCTATATATGGGTGTATAGCATGTATGGGTCGGTATTGTATACATTGGTCCCTATATATTGGGTATCTATGTATGGGGTTATTTCATACATGGCCCTATACATGGGATATCTGCATGTATGGGGGTATTTATATCTTGGTCCCTAATAATGGGATCTCAATGTAGGGGGGTGTTGAATATGGTCCTATATATGGGTTATCTATGTATGGGGGTATTTATATATATGGTCCCTATATATGGGGTATCAATGTATGGGGTAATTGGGGGTATTTAATATTGGTCTTCCCTATATAATGGGGTTTCTATTGTATGGGGGGTAATTTATATATTGGTCCGCCTATAATGGGTGTATCTAGGGATGCGAGGTATTTAATATATGGTGTCCCTATCATATGGGGTATCTATGTAATGGGGGTATTTATATATTGTCCCTATAATTGGGTATCCTATGTATGGGGGTATTTATCTAGTTTGGTCCCCTATATATAGGCAGGCGTAGTCGTATGTATGGGGGTGGTTATTTAGTATTATTGGTCCACTATATAAGGTGGATCTTTGTATGGGGGTATTTATATATAGGTCCCTATAATGGGGTATCTAGTATGAGGGATTTATACAGTGGTCCCTATATATGGGATTTATGTATTCGGTCTCACTTTATAGGGGTTATCTCTGACCCCCATTAGTAAAGGGCGGGCCCTCGACCCCATGATCTTAGTAAAGGTTGCCCCTCTGAGCCCCCAGATATAGTAAAGGGGCCCTTCGTGACACCCAGCGGGGCATCTGAATATAGTAAAAGGGCCCTCGCTTGACCCCACCTATAGTAAAAGGGCCCTCGTGAGCTCCCATACAGTGCGTAAACGGGGTCCCATCTATGACCGCCCCCATATAGTAAAGGGCCCTCTGGCCCCCATATAGTAAAGGGCCCTCTGGCCCCCATATAGTAAAGGGCCCTCTGACCCCCATATAGTAAAGAGTTGTAGTTTCAAGCTGTCATTTGCACTGTACTAGCAGCTGTCTTTTGCCCCAAACTGAGGAGATCAATCAGATTTACAGCATCCAGATGAGTCCAACAGCCAGACTACAAGAAGCAGGAATGATTGTAAAGGTAAGAACAGCTCCTGTAACTTTCTATGCAGGTTAACACAGTGCCACCTACTGGTTACTATACTCAATTGCAGAATTTGGATCTAAATTAGGACTTGACCCGAGTATAAGTCGAGGTTAGGCTTTCAGGCTAAAAAAAAGGCTTTCAGGCCTTAAAAATTCGACTTATACTCCAGTATATACGGTATATATTGGTCCCTATATATGGGGTATCTAGGTATGGTGGTCCCTATGTATGAGCATGTTAAGCTGGCTTTACACCGGCCAATGTTTTGTTTTTTTCCGAACGGTTGAAACTATTAAAAATCTGATTGGAAGAACCGTTTGAATATTCCCGACCTGTGCTACAATCTTCCGTAGATTTCAACATCTGTTCAATAAACTGCCCGACACCGTCAGTCTATAGTACCAAAGACATGCATGGGGCAGATTCAATTGAATCAATCAAAGAAATTTAAATGTGTATGGCAGTCCTTGGAGCAGATCCAGAGGATTCTTTAGATCTGGGTCTGTTCAGGTTCTCTTAGACTCTATCAGTAGATAATGGGAGTGTAGGTCAAAATGAATGGGCATGTAAGAGTGAAAGGGTTAACCTTTATCACTGGGGGTATGTCAGGGAGGGACAGGAAAGGGTTCATTCTCATTACTGGGGTATGGCAGGGAGGGACAGGAAAGGGTTAATTCTCATTACTGGGGGTACGAAAGGGAGGGACAGGAAAGGGTTAATTCTCATCACTGGGGGTACAGAAGGGAGGGACAGGAAAGGGTTAATTCTCATCACTGGGGGTATGTCAGGGAGGGACAGGAAAGGGTTAATTCTCATCACTGGGGGTACAGAAGGGAGGGACAGGAAAAGGTTTATTCTCATCACTGGGGGTATAGAAGGGAGGGACAGGAAAGGGTTAATTCTCATCACTGGGGGTATGGCAGGGAGGGACAGGAAAAGGTTTATTCTCATCACTGGGGGTATAGAAGGGAGGGACAGGAAAGGGTTAATTCTCATCACTGGAGGTATGGCAGGGAGGGACAGTAAAGGGTTAATTCTCATTGCTGGGGGTATGGCAGGGAGGGACGGGAAAAGGTTTATTCTCATCACTGGGGGTATGGCAGGGAGGGACAGGAACGGGTTAATTTTCATCACTGGAGGTATGGCAGGGAGGGACAGTAAAGGCTTAATTCTCATTGCTGGGGGTATGGCAGGGAGGGACGGGAAAAGGTTTATTCTCATCACTGGGGGTATGGCAGGGAGGGACAGGAACGGGTTAATTCTCATCACTGGCGGTATGGCAGGGAGGGACAGGAAATGGTTAATTCTCATTACTGGGGGTATGGCAGGGAGATATGGGAAAGGGTTAATTCTTTTCACTGTGGGAATGGCAGGGAGATATGGGAAAGGGTTAATTCTCATCACTGGGGGTATGGCAGGGAGATATGAGAAAGGGTTAATTCTCATCACTGGGTGGTATGGCAGGGAGATATGGGAAAGGGTTAATTGTTTTCACTGGGTGGTATGGCAGGGAGATATGGGAAAGGGTTAATTCTCATCACTGGGGGTATGGCAGGGAGATATGGGAAAGGGTTAATTCACATCACTGGGGGTATGGCAGGGAGGGATGAGTTTGTGGCTATTAATAGCTAAAGACAAACTGGCATTTCTGGCACTAGGGCTGGGGGTTGGAACAGGTGCTGGGGGGGCAGTTGTACACAGACCCCCATTTCCTGCCTGTTACAGGAACATCCAGCAGATACAGCCAGGACAGGGGAACAGTAGGGAACATGGAGCAGACAGGGAGAGCTGGACTGTGTGGCCTCCTTCTGTGGGGATTCCTCGTCCAAGGTAAGTAAGGAAACACCAAGGTAAGGCAGTGGGAATGATAGGGTTAAATGGTAGGGGTAGGGAGGGGTAATAGGGCTAATCCAGATGGGATGGGGGCGCTGTGGGGCACGGTTACATTGCTTCCTATCAGTGAAAGTGTCTGGTGGGGAAAACAGGTGAGAGACGGTACTGCAACAAATAAACAAGTGGTGTAACTAGGAATCCCTGGGCCCCCCAGCCAAACTATGATAGGGCCCCTATCCGTGCTTCATCCACAGTGTTTTTCTGGGCGGAGGCTTCATCTGTCATAGGAAAAATAAGTAGATGGGGCCCCCTTGGCTCCGGTTGGACTGGCTCCTCCATGTGATTAAATAGATCTGGGAGGAGCCAGTGGGTTTCCTGGTAGGCCACACAAGATGGTGTTGCAGTAATCCAGCTGGGATGTGATGAGGGCATGGACTAGGATTAGGGAAACAGACATATGGGCGGAATGGGCAGGGAATCCCAGATCTTTCGGATATACAGTGTAAATAATATTTGTATAAATACATTGGAATCTCCCTTTCCAGGTATTGGAGCTCTTGGCAGCGAGATAAAATTAAGGGAGAAATTGTTCGAAGACTACAATACAAACGTCCGTCCAGTGCGGGCCCCAACGGAGAGAGTGGTGGTGGAAGTCGGGATGACTCTGGCTGCTCTCATCAGTCTGGTGGGTAACAAGGGGATGGGTTCATTTAAAGGGTTAAAGGTAACGTCCACCCCAACCCACCTTGGGAACAAGTTCCCATTACGTATGTCTCCCCAGAATGTTCCAGGTGGAAGATCTTCCATTTCACGATCTCGGGCCCCGATTCTCTTTCTCTGCTTCTGCACAGGCTCGTAACGAGCTCATGAAGAACGTGAACCTGGGAGATCTTCCTCCTATAATGTCCTGGAGAGAGGTAGGTATGTGGTTGGGTTTTGTGATATGTTCCTTGCCCTTTAATCACATTGAGGTGTCGGTATTTAGTGAATGGTCCATGTGGTTTGTCTCACACAGAGTGAAAAGGACGAGGAAATGAAGACGAAGGTTTACGTCAATCTGGTTTGTATCCAGTAAGAAGGGGGATTGGGGGGAACCAATCAGAGCTTAGGAGAGGAGTCATATATAACCTGTAACCCACACTGCCCCCCATTTCTCCACCACCCCCCACTCTGCCCTATATCATCACCCTTACCCCCAAATGTCATTTCCTGGGCCAAGCGGAGTTTTCAGGAGACCCAGAAATCTCGTATAGGACCCAGAAAGTTCAGTCTCTATTAACTCCATCATTTCCCTTCCCCCAGGCGTGGAATGACCACCGCCTGTCATGGGATCCCTTGGAATACGGTGGGATCCAGTCTCTGCGAATTGCATCTTCTCAGGTCTGGACCCCGGATATTGTCTTAATGAACAAGTAAGATCCATCACTTACCCCACTGCTCTCCCTGTGCCCACTTACCCCCCTCACCCATCATTTCACTCTTCCTCCAGCAACGATGGAAATTTCAAGTTTGCTTTGGAAGTGGATGTTCTGGTTTCTTCACGTGGGAACGTTACTTGGGACCCCCCCGGACTCTACCTCAGCAGCTGCAGCATAGAGGTTGGTGATGGCCATGGAGGTTTTACATAATGGGAATGTTGTATCAGTTACAGGGATGTTTCCTGCCAGTTAGTGAGGGGTACACAAGGATATTAGGGCCGGTCATTTGGATAGATGGTATATGGTCCCTCCCTTTCATATACAGGTCCAGTATTTCCCATTTGACTGGCAGAACTGCAGCATGGTTTTCCGTTCCTACACTTACGGGGCTGACGAGGTGACACTTGTCCATCCCCGGGATTCCAGAGGAAGGGACGTAACTCAGGCCGTCATCTTTCCCAACACATTTGAGGGTAAGGATCCAGCTGGAGTCAATGTTGTGTTTGGTTGGGTCTTTACACAAACCCCTGGAGTATGGCCCAAGGCTGTTGGCGAGAAGGACTAGTTGGGCTGTTTTTATTGGTCTATATGAGGGCCCCTCACTGTGTATCTTTCCTTCCCAGAGAATGGACAGTGGGTGATTCGCCACCGCTCTTCCCGTAAGAACACCATCCCCACAGACTCAACCTACGAGGACATCACCTTCTACCTAGTGATCCAGCGCAAGCCTCTCTTTTACATTGTAAACGTCATTGTGCCTTGTGTTCTCATCACTATCCTGGCCATATTTGTCTTCTACCTTCCCCCAGATGCAGGTGAGGTCCTTCTACTTCTACCCCCATTACATCTACCACGACATGTTCTGGAGATCTCCCATTGGGCTGGTTCATCCCTCTCTGTCTCCCTCTCCTCACAGGCGAGAAGATGACCCTTTCTATTTTTGCCCTTCTCACCTTGACTGTCTTCCTGCTCCTATTGGCTGATAAAGTCCCTGAGACGTCATTGGGTGTCCCCATCATTGTCAATTACCTCATGTTCACAATGACTCTGGTCACCTTCTCCGTCATATTCAGTGTCGTGGTCCTAAATCTGCATCACCGCTCCCCAAACACACATGAGATGCCCCAGTGGGTGCAGCAGGTCAGTGCTGGGTTTCCATAGCCCCACCAGGTTATTGTCTCCAGTGTGTCCCTGATAATCTCCGTCATTCATTACTGGTCCATTTCTTTATGTTTATTTCAACCTGGAAATATCTCATCGGCATCCCGGTATAGACTGGGATCCTACACATGGTGACCAATGGCGTGTGGATCCTACACATGGTGACCGATGGCGTGTGGATCCTACACATGGTGACCAATGGCGTGTGGATCCTACACATGGTGACCAGGGCGCTGATGGCTACCTGAGGACCCATCGGACCTTAACATGGTGGAAATGGGTGGATTACAGGTGCCAGATGGGACGTGTGGACACCTACCACATGGGGACCAATGGCGTGTGGACCCTACACATGTGACCGATGGACGTGTGGATCCTACACATGGTGAACGCAATGGCGGTGGATCCTACCACATTGTGACCTAAGCGTGTGGATCCTACACATTGGTTGACCAATGGCGTGTGATCTACACATGGTGCAAATGGCGTGTGGATATCCTAACACATGGTGACGCAATGGCGTGGGGATCCTACACGATCGGTTATCCGATGGCGTGGGATCCTACACATGGTGACCTCATGGCGTTGGACATGGCGTGTGGATCCTACACATGGTGACCGATGGCGTGTGGATCCTACACATGGTGACCTATAGCGTGTGGATCCTACACATGGTGACCTATAGCGTGTGGATCCTACACATGGTGACCTATAGCGTGTGGATCCTAGCCTTCTGTGGGGATTCCTGTCCAGGTAAGGTAGTGGAAAACACCAGGTAAGGCAGTGGGAATGATAGGGTTAAATGGTAGGGGTAGGGAGGGGTAATAGGGCTAATCAGATGGGATGGGGGCGCTGTGGGCACGGTTTACATTGCTTCCTATCAGTGTGAAAGTGTACTGGTGGGGAAAACAGGTGAGAGACGGTACTGCAACAAATAAACAAGTGGTGTAACTAGGAATCCTGGGCCCCCCAGCCAAACATGATAGGGCCCCTATCCGTGCTTCATCCACGAGTTTTTTCTGGGCGAGGCTTCAATCTGTAAGAAAAATAAGTAAGATGGGGCCCCCTTGGCTCGGTTTGGGACTGGCTCCTCCATGTGATTAAATAGATCTGGGAGGAGCCAGTGGGTTTCCTGGTAGGCCACACAGATGGTGTTGCAGTAATCCAGCTGGGATGTGATAGGGCATGGACTAGGATTAGGAAACAACAGACATATGGGGGAATGGCAGGGAATCCCAGATCTTTCGGATATACAGTGTAAATAATATTTGTATAATACATTGGAATCTCCCTTTCCAGGTATTGGAGCTCTTGGCAGCGAGATAAAATTAAGGGGAGGGAGAAATTGTTCGAAAGACTACAATACAAACTTCCGTCCAGTGCGGGCCCCAACGGAGAGGGGTGGTGGTGGAAGTCGGGATGACCTGGCTGCTCTATCTCTGGTGGGTAACAAGGGATGGGTTTATTTAAAGGTGTTAAAGGTAACGTCCACCCAACCACTTGGAACAAGTTCCCATTACGTATGTCTCCCCAGATGTTCCAGGTGGAAGATCTCCATTTCACGGATCTCGGGCCCCCGATCTTTTCTCTGCTTCTGCACAGGCTCGTAACGAGCTCATGAAGACGTGAACCTGGGAGATCTTCCTCCTAATAGTCCTGGAGAGAGGTATGTATGTGGTTGGGTTTTGTGATATGTTCCTTGCCCTTTAATCACATTGAGGTGCGGATTTAGTGAATGGTCCATGTGGTTTGTCTACACACAGGTGAAAAGGACGAGGAAATGAAGACGAAGGTTTACGTCATCTGGTTTGTATCCAGTAAGAAGGGGGATTGGGGGGGGAACCAATCAGAGCTTAGGAGAGGAGTCATATTATAACGTAACCCACACTGCCCCCATTTTCCCACCACCCCCCACTCTGTCCCTATACATCAACCCTTACCCCCAAATGTCATTTTCCTGGGCCAAGCGAGTTTTCAGGAGACCCAAAGAAACTCGTATAGGACCCAGAAAGTTCAGTCTCATTAACTCCATATTTCCTTCCCCCAGGCGTGGAATGACCACCGCCTGTCAGGGGATCCCCTTGGAATACGGTGGGATCCAGTCTCTGCCGAATTGATCTTCTCAGGTCTGGACCCGATATTTGTCTTAATGAACAAGAAGATCCATCACTTACCCACCTGCTCTCCCTGGTGCCCACTTACCACCCTCACCCATCATTTCACTCTTCCTCCAGCAACGATGGAAATTTCATTTGCTTTGGAAGGTGGATGTTCTTGCGTTTCTTCACGTGGGAACGTTACTTGGGACCCCCCCGGACTCTAATCAGCAGCTGCAGCATAGAGGTTGGTGATGGCCATGGAGGTTTTACATAATGGGAATGTTGTATCAGTTACCAGGGATGTTTCCTGCCAGTTAGTGAGGGGTACACAAGGATATTAGGGCCGGTCATTTGGATAGATGGTATATGGTCCCTCCCTTTCATATAAGGTCCAGTATTTCCCATTTGACTGGCAAGAAACTGCAGCATGGTTTCGTTCCTACACTACGGGGCTGACGAGGGTGAACTTGTCCATCCCGGGATTCCAGAGGAAGGGAGGAACTCAGGCCGTCATCTTTCCCAACACATTTGAGGGTAAGGATCCGCTGGAGTCAATGTGTGTGTTGGTTGGGTCTTTACACAAACCCCTGGAGTATGGCCCAAGGCTGTTGGCCGAGAAGGACTAGTTGGGCTGTTTTTATTGGTCTATATGAGGGCCCCTCACTGTGTATCTTTCCTCCCAGAGAATGGACAGTGGGTGATTCGCCACCCGCTCTTCCCGTAAGAACACCATCCCCACAGACTCAACCTACGAGGACATCACCTTCTACCTTGTGACCAGCGCAAGCCTCTCTTTTACATTGTAAACGTCATTGTGCCTTGTGTTCATCAATCCGGCCGCCATATTTGTTTCTACCTTCCCCCAGATGCAGTGAGGTCCTTCTACTTCTACCCCCATTACTCTACCACGACATGTTCTGGAGATCTCATTGGGGCTGTTCATCCCTCTCTGTCTCCCTCTCCTCACAGGCTGAGAAGATGACCCTTTCTATTTTTGCCTTCTCACTTGACTGTCTTCCTGACTCCTATTGGTGATAAAGTCCCTGAGACGTCATGTGGTGTCCCCATCATTGGCAATTACCTCATGTTCACAATGACTCTGGTCACCTTCTCCGTATATTTCAGTGTCGTGGTCCTAAATCTGCTTCACCGCGCCCCAAAACACACATGAGATGCCAAGTGGGTGCAGCAGGTCAGTGCTGGGTTTCCATAGCCCCACCAGGTATTGTCTCCAGTGTGTCCCTGATAATCTTCGTCATTCAATTACTGGTCCATTTCTTTATGTTTATTTCAAACCTGGAAATACTCTCATCGGCATCCCGGTATAGATGCTGATCCTACACATGGTGACAATGGCTGTGGATCCTACACATGGTGAACCATGTGGCGTGTGGATCCTACACATGGTGACCAATGGCGTGTGGATCCTACACATGGTGACCGATGGCGTGTGGACCCTACACATGGTGACCGATGGCGTGTGGACCCTACACATGGTGACCGATGGCGTGTGGATCCTACACATGGTGACCGATGGCGTGTGGATCCTACACATGGTGACCAATGGCGTGTGGATCCTACACATGGTGACCAATGGCGTGTGGATCCTACACATGGTGACCAATGGTGTGGATCCTACACATGGTGACCAAATGGCGCGTGTGGATCCTACACTGGTGACCAATGGCGTGTGCGATCTACACATGGTGACCAATGGAGTGTGGATCCTAACATGGTGACCAATGGCGTGTGGACCCTACAACATGGTGACGATGGCGTGTGGATCCTACACATGGTTGACCATGGCGTGTGGATCCTACACATGGTGACCTGATAGACGTGTGGATCCTACACATGGTGCCAATGCGTGGGATCCTAAAAATGTGGACACCATGGGTGTGGATCCTACACATGGTGACCGATGGCGTGTGGATCCTACACATGGTGACCTATGGCGTGTGGATCCTCACACATGGTGACCTATGCGTGTGGATCCTACACATGGTGGGTAGCGTGTGGAACCTATAGCGTGTGGTTCCTAACATGGTGACCATAGCGTGTGGATCCTACACACATGGTGACCTATAGCGTGTGGGGATCCTACACATGGTGACCTATAGCGTGTGGATCCTACACACATGGGGTGACCTATAGCGTGTGGATCCTACACAGGTGACCATAGGTGTGGATCCTACACAGGGCATAGCGTGTGGATCCTACACATGGTGACCTATAGCGTGTGGATCCTACACATGGTGACCTATAGCGTGTGGATCCTACACATGGTGACCTATAGCGTGTGGACCCTACACATGGCTGAATGGTACATGGTGGGACTACCTGGAAGGTAGTGATTGGTTAAATCATTCCTGGGTGGTAGGAAGGAGATTTCCCACAATAATCTCACAATAAACACCATGTTACTAATAGAATAGCACATTACACATACATATCCTAGTTAGTGACAGTCACAGAGCAGTCTAATTTACAAACTGACAGTCACAGAGCAGTCTAATTTAGAAACTCAGTAACAGAGCAGTTTAACCCAGAAACTGACAGTCATTAAGCAGTATAATTTAAAAACAGACCGTCACAAAGCAGTTTAATTTATAAACTGACAGTCACAGAGCAGTCTAATTTATGAACTGACAGTCATAGAGCAGTCTATTTTATGAACTGACAGTCATAGAGCAGTCTATTTTATAAACTAACAGTCACAGAGCAGTCTAATTTACAAACTGACAGTCACAGAGCAGTCTAACGCAGATAATGAAAGTCACAGAGCAATTTAATTCACAAATGGACAGTCACAGAGCAGTCTAATTTACAAACTGGCAGTCAAATTGCAGTCTAATTTACAAACTGGCATTTACAGAGGAGTCTAATAATTTATAAAACTGGCAGTCAGAGAGCAGTCTAATTTACAAACTGGCAGTCTAACCCATAAACTGACAGCCACAGAGCATTCTAATTTACAAATTGGCAGTCACAGAGCAGTCTAACCCAGAAACAGACAGTCACAGAGAAGTCTAATTTAAACACTGGCAGTCACAGAGCAGTCTAATTTACAAACTGACAGTTACAGGCCAGTCTGCTTTACGAAACTGACAGTCACATAGCAGTCTAATTTACAAACAGACAGTAACAGAGCAGTCTAATTTAAAAACTGACAGTCACAGAGCAGTCTAATTTACAAATTGACAGTCACAGGCCAGTCAAATGTACAAACTGGCAATCACAGAGCAGTCTAACCCAGAAACTGACAGTCACAGAGCAGTCTAATCTACAGACAGTCACAAAGCAGTCTAATTTAAAAACTGGCAGTCACAGAGCAATCTAATCTACAGACAGTCACAAAGCAGTCTAATTTACAAACTGACAGTCACAGGCCAGTAAAATATACAAACTGGCAGTCACAGAGCAGTCTAATATAGAAACAGACAGTCACAGAGCAATCTAATTTACAAACTGGCAGTCACAGAGCAGTCTAATTTACAAACAGACAGTCACAGAGCAATCTAATTTACAAACTGGCAGTCACAGAGCAGTCTAACCCAGAAACAGACAGTCACAGAGAAGTCTAATTTACAAACGGACAGTCACAGAGCAGTCTAATCTATAAACGAACAGTCACAGAGCAGTCTAATTTAAAAACTGGCAGTCACAGAGCAGTCTAATTTACAAACTGACAGTTACAGGCCAGTCTGCTTTACAAACTGGCAGTCACAGAGCAGTCTAAATTACAAACTAGCAGTCACAGAGCAGTCTAAATTACAAACTAGCAGTCACAGAGCAGTCTAATTTACAAACTGACAGTTACAGGGCAGTCTGCTTTACAAACTAGCAGTCACAGAGCAGTCTAAATTACAAACTAGCAGTCACAGAGCAGTATAATAATTTACGAAACTGACAGTCACATAGCAGTCTAATTTACAAACAGACAGTAACAGAGCAGTCTAATTTAAAAACGGACATTCAGAGCAGTCTAATTTACAAACTGACAGTCACAGGCCAGTCAAATGTACAAACTGGCAATCACAGAGCAGTCTAACCCAGAAACTGACAGTCACAGAGCAGTCTAATTTAAAAACGGACAGTCACAGAGCAGTCTAATTTAAAAACTGGCAGTCACAGAGCAATCTTATCTACAGACAGTCACAAAGCAGTCTAATTTACAAACTGACAGTCACAGGCCAGTCAAATATACAAACTGGCAGTCACAGAGCAGTCTAACCCAGAAACTGACAGTCACAGAGCAGTCTAATTTAAAAACGGACAGTCACAGAGCAGTCTAATTTAAAAACTGGCAGTCACAGAGCAGTCTAATCTACAGACAGTCATAAAGCAGTCTAATTTACTAACTGGCAGTCTATAGTACTTGTTTCACAGTAGGTTAGGGGTTGTTATGGGTGAAATGATCTGTGATTAGCCCCAGTTTATCCTTTGGGTGGCAGTGGAGGGTCCCTGGCTGGGTATGTGATGACATCACCCATGTCTAGCAGTCACACACAATGTAAGTTTGTATTCTGTATGTCATTTATAGGATTCGCATGTCCACATTTGATTGGATAAAATCCAGTAGCCAATCACCTAGCTGCTTTGTTTCTTCCTCCATCCTTATGTCTTTCTCATCCCATTCTCTCCCATCACAGATTTTCATTCACCTTCTCCCTCGGTACCTGCGGATTAGGAGACCCAAACCAGAGCCCCCACTTCCCATTCAGCCTCCCCAACGCCAAGTCACCTCCACCCGCCACGCTGATGAGTATTTCATAAGGAGACCAGAAAGCGACTTCATCCTGCCCAAACCAGAAAGGTCCATCACTGGGTACCATTTAACTGGGGTGGTAAAATAGTGCAGGAATATACAGGGACTGTATGTGATATGTAGGGACTGTAGGTATGTAATATGTAGGGACTATATGTGATATGTAGGGTCTGTAGGTATGTGATTTGTAGGGTCTGTAGGTATGTGATATGTAGGGTCTGTAGGTATGTGATATGTAGGGTCTGTAGGTATGTAATATGTAGGGACTGTAGGTATGTGATATGTAGGGTCTGTAGGTATGTGATATGTAGGG
>JAACNH010001370.1:0-12002 GCA_019447015.1 Hymenochirus boettgeri | reverse complement strand
GTATGTGGCCGGATGGGAGATTTCCTTCCCCATAGACTGTTGCACACACCCCCCAGTCCTGCTCTTTGGTCAGATTTTTGAACTCTGTGGAATCAACACTGAGGCAGACAGAAACCATTGTTACCCACTCGGATAATAGATCAGAATATAATGGAAATTGCCACAATAAACGAGAGATTTACCTGGTTACCAGATTATAGAATCCATTCAGGATTCATTATATTTTAGCCTTAGTTTTCCTTTAACAGTATCATAGTTTTATAAAAAGGGGAACCAGTGATTTCATGATTATGGTTACAACCAGGAATGTTTTACCATAGCAGCTAATGGTGGCGTAATTTGGAAACGTTGGTCCCCCCACCAAAACTATGTTATCATTGTGGTAATTAGTCTGATAGTACGCCGTATACGGTGACAGTATGACCGCACTGTGCTCCATATCATTGTGGTAATTAGTCTGATAGTGGACGCCGTATACGGTGACGTATGACGCACTGTGCCTCCATATCAATGTGGTAATTAGTCTGATAGTACGCCGTATACGGTGACAGTATGACGCAACTGTGCTCCATATCAATGTTGGTAATTAGTCTGATAGTACGCCGTATACGGTGACAGTATGACGCACTGTGCTCCACTATCAATGTGGTAATTAGTCTGATAGTACGCCGTATACGGTGACAGTATGACGCACTGTGCTCCATATCAATGTGGTAATTAGTCTGATGGTACGCCGTATACGGTGACAGTATGACGCACTGTGCTCCATATCAATGTGGTAATTAGTCTGATGGTACGCCGTATACGGTGACAGTATGACGCACTGTGCTCCATATCATGTGGGGAATTAGTCTGATGGTACGCCGTATACGGTGACCCAAGTATGACGCACTGCGCTCCATATAAATGTGGTTAATAGTCGCTATGGTACGCCGTATCGGTTGACAGTATGACGCACTGGCCATATCAATGTGGTAATTAGTCTGATGGTACGCCGTATACGGTGACAGTATGACGCACTGCGCTCCATATCAATGTGGTAATAAGTAGTCTGATAGTACGCTCCGTATACGGTGAAGTATGACGCACTGCTGCTCCATATCAATGTGGAATTAGTCTGATGGTACGCCGTACGGTGACAGTATGACGCACTGTGTGCTCCTATAATTATGTGTAATTAGTTTGATGGGAGGTACGCGTAATACAGTGACAGTATGACGCCACTGTGTCCATATCAATGTGGTATTAGTCTGATGGTATCCGCCGTATACGGTGACAGTATGACGCACTGCGCTCCATATCATGTGGGAATAGTCTGATGGTACGCGCGTATACAGTGACAGTATGAACGCACGTGATCATATCAATGTGGTAATTAGTCTGATAGTCACCGTTATACGCGTGACAGTATGACGTGCGCTCCATATCAATGTGGTAATTAGTCTGATGGTACGCCGTATGTACAGGTGACAGTATGACGCACTGTGCTCCATATCAATGTGGTAATATGTCTGATAGTACACCGTAACGGTGACAGTATGACGCCCTGCGATCATATCATGTGGTAATTAGTCTGATAGTACACCGTATACGGTGACAGTATGACGCCACTGCGCTCCATATCAATGTGGTAATTAGTTCTGATGGTACGCCGTATACGGTGACAGGATGACGCACTGTGCTCCATATCAATGTGGTAATTAGTCTGAAGTACACCGTATACGGTTTGATGACAGTTATGACGCCACAGCGCTCCAATCAAGTTGGTATTAGTCTGATAAGTACGCCGGATATCGGGGTGACAGTATGACGCACTGTGCCTCATATAAATGGATGGTAATAGTCTGATGGATCGCCGTTCTACGGTGACAGGATGACGCCATGTGCTCCCTGAGTCAAGGTGGAATTAGTCTGATGGGACCGCCGGTTAGACGGACCAGTATGGCAAAAATAGCACTGTGCTCTCAATCATGTGGTTTAGTCTTGATGCCAGCTACGCCGTATACGGTTGACGAGTGACGCACTGGCTCCATATCAAGTGCGTAATTAGTCTGATGGTACGCCGTATACGGTGACAGTATGACGCACTGTGCTCCATATCAATGTGGGTTAATTAGTCTGATAGGTACGCCGTATACGGTGACAGTATGACGCACTGCGCTCCTATCAATGGTGGTAATTAGTCTGATAGTACGCCGTATACGGTGACAGTATGACGCACTGTGCTCCAATATCAATGTGGTAATTATAGTCTGATGGTACGCCGTAACGGGGTGTGACAGTATGACGCAATGCGCTCCATAGTACAATGTGGTAATTAGCTTGATAGTACGCGTATACGGTGACCGTTGACGCACTGGCGCCCATATCAAGTGGTTAATTAGTCTGATGGACGCCGTATCACGGTGACGGTATTCTGACGCACTGCGACTCCATATCAGTGTTGGTAATGTTAGTCTGACATGTTCACGCTCTCTCCATTACGGTGACCAGTATGAGGCCTGCTGCTGTCCTACTCAAGTGGTAAATAGTGTGAATGCCAGTACGCCTTCGGTGACAGTTTGAAGTGCGCATGCCGCCTCCATAATCAATGTGAGTAATTAGTCTGAATAGTACGCCCGTATACGGATGAAAGTATGACGCACTGTGCTTCCCATATCAATTGTGAGTAATAGTCTGATAGTACGCCGTATACGGTGACAGTATGAGCACTTGCGCCTCCATATCAATGTGAGTTATTAGTATGCATGGTAAGCCGTATACGGTGACAGTTATGACGCACTGACTTGCTCCCAATCACATGATGAGTAATGTAGTTGGATGGTAGACGTAACGGTGAAGTTGACGCCACTGTGCTATTATCAAGGTGTGTAATTATGTGATATCGGTAGGACCGGTATACTGCGTGACAGTTATTGACGCACGGCCGACCATATCATAGGTGGTAATTAGTCGGATAGTACGCCGTATACGGCTTGACATATGACGCACTGCGCTCCCATATCAATGGCGCTCGTAATAGCTCTGATGGTTACGCCGTATACGGTCTGACAGATATAGACGCATGTGCTCCATATCAATGTGGTAATTAGGCTGATGGTACGCCCAGATACGGTCAGACGTGACGCAACTTGTGCTCCAGTATTCAATGGGTTAATTAGTCTGATGGTACGCCGTATACGGGGACCGTAATGACGCCACTGTGCTACCATATCAATTCGGGTAATTAGTCGATGGATAGCCGATACATGACGGTGGACCGTATGACGCCACTGTGCTCCATATCACAATGGTGGTACTTAGTTAGATGGTACGCGTATACGGTGAGGTATGCAGCACTGACGACTCCTATCAATGTGGTAATAGTCTGAATAAGTACGCCGCTATACGGTGACAGTATGACGCACTGCGCTCCATATCCAATGTGGTAATTAGTCTGATAGTACGCCGTATACGGTGACAGTATGACGCACTGTGCTCCATATCAATGTGGTAATTAGTCTGATAGTACACCGTATACGGTGACAGTATGACACACTGCGCTCCATATCAATGTGGTAATTAGTCTGATAGTACACCGTATACGGTGACAGTATGACGCACTGGTTAGTACGGTGTCTCAGTAATTAGTATGGTGGCTCAGTGGTTAGTACGGTGTCTCAGTAATCAGTATGGTGGCTCAGTGGTTAGTACTGTGTCTCAGTAATTAGTATGGTGGCTCAGTGGTTAGTACGCTGTCTAAGTAATTAGTATGGTTGCTCAGTGGTTAGTACGTTGTCTCAGTAATCAGTATGATGGCTCAGTGGTTAGTACTGTGTCTCAGTAATTAGTATGGTGGCTCAGTGGTTAGTATGGTGTCTCAGTGGTTAGCATGTTGGCTCAGCAATTAGTATGATGGCTCAGTGGTTAGCACAGTGGCTCAGTGGTTAGCACGGTGGCTCAGTGGTTAGCCCAGTTGCTCAGTGGTTAGCACAGTGGCTCAGTATTTGCACGGTGGCCCAGTGAATAGCACGGTGGCTCAGTGGTTAGCACGGTGGCTCATTGGTTAGCACGGTGGCTCAGTGGTTAGCACGGTGGCTCAGTGGTTAGCACGGTGGTTCAGTGGTTAGCACGGTGGTTCAGTGGCTAGCACAGTGGCTCAGTGAATAGCACGGTGGCTCAGTGGTTAGCACGGTGGCTCTTTGGTTAGCACGGTGGCTCAGTGGTTAGCATGGTGGTTCAGTGGTTAGCATGGTGGTTCAGTGGTTAGCATGGTGGCTCAGTGAATAGCACAGTGGCTCAGTGGTTAGCACAATGGCTCAGTGAATAGTAGGTGGCTCATTGGTTAGCACGGTGGCTCAGTGGTTAGCACGGTGGCTCAGTGGTTTGCACGGTGGCTCAGTGAATAGCACTGTGGCTCAGTGAATAGCACGGTGGCTCAGTGGTTAGCACGGTGGCTCAGTGGTTTGCACGGTGGCTCACTGAATAGCCCAGTGGCTCAGTGGTTAGCACGGTGGCTCAGTGAATAGCATGATGGCTCAGTGGTTAGCACAGTTGCTCAGTGGTTAGCACGGTGGCTCAGTGCTTTGCACGGCGGATCAGTGAATAGCCCAGTGGGTCAGTGGATTGCACGGTGGCTCAGTGAATAGCCCAGTGGCTCAGTGGTTAGCACGGTGGCTCAGTGAATAGCCCAGTGGCTCAGTGGTTAGCACGGTGGCTTAGTGAATAGCAATTCCACCCTAGGACACGTCTGCATGGAGTTTGTATGTTCTCCCCGTGCTTGCGTGGGTTTCCTCCGGACACTCTGGTTTCCCCCACAATCATAAAGACATACTGACAGGTTGTATATAAGGGTGTACATAAAGTGATTAGATTGTAAGCTCTTCTGGGCAGGGCCTGATGTGAATGTATACATGTAATTGTAGAGTGCTACAGAAGATGTTGGCGCTATATAAATCCATAATAATAATCTCCGCTGATCGGCCCAACATCAGTGCTGGGTATGGCCATAACCGCATTACCAATTACACTGCCTCATTGTGTAACCAGAATAACATGAATGGGTGGGGGAGGTGCTGGGGAGTGAAAGGTCAGATAATTAGAGCCCAGAGGGTGGGGGAAGGAGATAAGTTGGGTGAGAAGGGGGTGGGGTTTCATCTACTACAACCAATCACAGAGAGCCAGGAAACAACTGGTCTCCCCAATCTGTCAGTCAGATTCTTCCTCTCAACCCAGACCCTGAGAATGAATTGGAAAATACGACCTGGAGAATTGGGAGACTGTTCCAATATCATGACAATGATACAGGTACACACAATCCACACTGCTACATTGTATCTGTACACTGATACTGATCCCCCCTTAAACTGTAACATTGTATCTGTACACTGATACTGATCCCCCCGTAAACTGTTACATTGTATCTGTACACTGATACTGATCCCCCCCGTAAACTGTTACATTGTATCTGTACACTGATACTGATCCCCCTGTAAACGGTTACATTGTATCTGTACACTGATACTGATCCCCCCCATAAACTGTTACATTGTATCTGTACACTGATACTGATCCCCCCTGTAAACTGTTACATTGAATCTGTACACTGATACTGATCCCCCCTGTAAACTGTTACATTGTATCTGAACACTGATACTGATCCCCCTGTAAACTGCTACATTGTATCTGTACATTGATACTGATCCCCCCGTAAACTGTTACATTGTATCTGTACACTGATAATGATCCCCCCTGTAAACTGTTACATTGTATCTGTACACTGATACTGATCCCCCCCATAAACTGTTACATTGTATCTGTACACTGATACTGATCCCCCCGTAAACTGTTACATTGTATATAAACACTGATACTGATCCCCCCTGTAAACTGTTACATTATATATAAACACTGATACTGATCCCCCCTGTAAACTGTTACATTGTATCTGTACACTGATACTGATCCCCCCTGTAAACTGTTACATTATATCTGAACACTGATACTGATCCCCCCTGTAAACTGTTACATTATATCTGAACACTGATACTGATCCCCCTGTAAACTGTTACATTGTATCTGTACACTGATACTGATCCCCCCTGTAAACTGTTACATTATATCTGAACACTGATACTGATCCCCCGATTGTTGGTTCACCTGGATGTGGCCTGGTAGAAGGTTTGAGGTAAGACTGGACTGTTGGTTCACCTGGATGTGGCCTGGTAGAAGGTTTGAGGTAAGGTTGGATTGTTGGTTCACCTGGATGTGGCCTGGTAGAAGGTTTGAGGTAAGGCTGGACTGTTGGTTCACCTGGATGTGGCCTGGTAGAAGGTTTGAGGTGGTAGGATGGATGGTTTGGTTCACCTGGATGTGGCCTGGTAGAAGGTTTGAGGTAAGGTTGGATTATTGGTTCACCTGGATGTGGCCTGATAGAAGGTTTGAGGTAAGGTTGGATTATTGGTTCACCTGGATGTGGCCTGGTAGAAGGTTTGAGGTAAGGAAGGATTATTGGTTCACCTGGATGTTAACTAGTAGAAGGTTTAACATATATTGGAAGTGCTTCCAGTACGGAAGGTCCTAACAGTTTACCTTGGGTCATTTATCTGGGCTGACACTCCCTGCTTGGTTGCATTTTCGTGGGAAGGTTGTCTCCCTGACCTTGCATTGGATTAGTATTACAGGCTATCACTTCCCCCCCGCCTACTGAATTTTAACAAGGATCTTGCACAGATATTATGATGGTATATGGAGCCCAGGAATGTGCATTGATCATCTCTTTTCACTATATGTTATAATAATGTTGCCATAGGAGTGCTCCTACAGCCCCCCTTTTTATTTATGTAATGTAGAAGAGTTAGTTTCTCTGCAGGAAGATTGACCAAGCTTCCATGTGGTAGTAGCACCCCCAACACGTCCCTTTAATTGGAGGTTTTACACCTTCAATACTAAGCATTGGATGAGAGGCCTCTTCCCTCCTTGTTAAAAGCCTGTAGGCGGGGGAAGTGATAGCCTGTAATACTAATCCAATGCAAGGTCAGGGAGACAACCTTCCCAAGAAAATGCAACCAAGCAGGGGGTGTCAGCCCAGATAAATGACCCAAGGTAAATTGTTAGGATCTTCCATACTGGGGTTACCTTGACGTGGTTGGAAGGCTTTTCACTTTTATGTATAAAATTGTAACTAAATCCCCCCATGTTTTACTGTTTGCACTAGCACAGATATTATGTTATATGGGGCCCAGGAATGTGCATTGATCATCACTTTTCTTGTTTGGTAGAAGGTTTGTTTGTGCTGCTGGTTCACCCGTATCTGTCCTGGTAGAACGTTTTAGGTTTAACTGAAATCTTAATCTGGATGTGGCCTGGTAAATGGTTTGAGATAAAGCTGTACTGCTGGTTTTCCTTGATCTGGCCTGGTGGATGGTTAGAAGTAAGGCTGTACTGCTGGTTTACCTGGATGTTGACCGGTAAAAAGTTTGAGTTAAGGCTGGACTGCTGGTTCACCTGGATCTGACCTAGTAAGGCTGTACTGCTTTGAGCTAAGGTTGAAATGCAGGTTCACTGACCTGGTAGGCTTAAGGTACGGCGGGAATGCCAGTTCACCTGTGCTCTTCCTAGTTATCAGACTAATGCCTGGGTGGAGCATTGGTTAAGCTAGGCTCTGTCTGGTAGAAAAGCTTAGGCCTTATTCAGCTGTTGGCTAACTTGGTTTTAGCGTGGTAGAGGAGCTGAAGTCTCTTTGGCTGGTCTGTGGAAATTCTGGGAAGAGGCAGCTCTGGACTGAGCCAAGGTTGGGCTACTGGCACTCGGGACTGCTTGGCAGATGTCCTTTGATAAAAAGGTCTAAGGCCTATGGATGGAGCTCTGCACTCTGTTCCTCTCATGGAAGAGACACTCCCTCTCCTTTTCACCTGCCTTGTAACATGTCTCCAGGACAGACTCCAGCACACACTATCCACAGACCATGTAAAAGCACATCCAAAGAACATGCTTTAGCCATCATTTGCATTACTGTTCATTGTGGAAGTAAAATAATGTTTGTTATAGTTATTTTACAATGTAATAATAAAAGTATTGGTGTGGAAGATTAACCACCAGTATCATTAAAGGGATGAGTTTTTAAAGGAGAGTTATACTCACCTAGACCCCACTCCTGCCATCCATAGTACCCAGGTTGGGGACCAATACTGCAGTGTCCTCACCCCTTGGTTCACTATCTAACTCTAGATTTACTTACCTAAACTTTCCTTCGGTGCTCCGCTCCCACTTCCATGTAAGCAATTTGGCCAATGAGAAGACTTCTTTCAGAGCATGTCTCCTTATTGGCCGAAGTCGCAGATGGACTTCAGGATCGGAGCACCGAAAGAAACTTTAGGTGAGTACTTTGGGTACTTTCCAATGAGGGAGTGTGGTTTAAGTGAGTAAAGTTGTCCTTTAAGGATTATTATTTTCCCCATTTTGGCGAGTAAGCTGGCTCCTCCCTCCATGCAGTCAATCAAGGATTTACTGCTGTTCCACCTGCTGCCTCCAAATGCACATGCTCAAGCTTATTAAAGCTCACTGAGCAGAGGGAGGAGGCAGATACCATTGCAAGAAACAAAAAGAACATATTCCATTTCTGGTTACAAATAGATAACATGGTAAAAATAGCCGTTAGGGATGCGGGCGGATAACTGACAAGGGATGATGGGAAATGTTCATGGTAGAGATTATATTCTGTCACATTGATAGTAAATCAATTAATTGTCCTAACAGACGCTCCATTCGCCGGCTACGCCATGTACAGCTACGGCCACAACACCTGGACCGGACGGACTGTACACCCCGATAGCCTGTTCGTGTCACCGCAATTCAGAGGTCAGTAGTCACTTACCTGACACATTATCCTCCGTCTGTGATTAGAATTCCTGAAATCAGGAAAATCCCTTCCCCTATGAAACAAACCAAACAAAAGTTAATGATGATGCCCCATGATAATGTTATGTTAACCCTTTATGTCAAGTGGGAATTCCCAATGATTATTAAACCCTTTGTGCTCTTTCTTTACCAGGGAGGGGACTCGCAAGACTTCTGATTGGGAAAATGGCGGAGGTAACTCAATGGACCACCGGATTCTACACCTGGTTCTGTGTGTTTTCATGATCCCCCATTTTATACAGAGACCCCCAGTTTATACAGAGACCCCCGGTCTATACAGAGACCCCCGGTTTATACAGAGACCCCCGGTTTATACAGAGACCCCCAGTTTATACAGAGACCCCAGTTACACCCCCAGTTTATACAGACACCCACAGTTTATACAGACACCCCCAGTTTATACAGAGACCCCCAGTTTATACAGAGACCCCCGGTTTATACAGAGACCCCGGTTTATACAGAGACCCCCAGTTTATACAGACACCCCCAGTTACACCCCCAGTTTATACAGACACCCCCAGTTTATACAGACACCCCCAGTTTATACAGACACCCCCAGTTTATACAGAGACCCCCGATTGATCAGGGATGGGAAGGTTGATGACAGTATTGGTTGGATTGATAAGGGATGGGAAGGTTGATGACAGTATTGGTTGGATTGATCAGGGATGGGAAGGTTGATGACAGTATTGGTTGGATTGATAAGGGATGGGAAGGTTGATGACAGTATTGGTTGGATTGATCAGGGATGGGAAGGTTGATGACAGCTACCAGACATTGTTCTTTTGGATCCATAAAAGTCCTTTTTTTGTTGAGTAGTTTTATTTACCATTAAACGTTTGTTTTCTTGAGGTTCTATGTTTTCTGGCCGTATTACACGCGGTATCGAAAAAGAAGAAATTATTTATAGCAGAGTAACAAGAAGGAAAACTTAAGAAACATTTATGTTTGTGGGTATCAGCTGGTTTAATACTGAAAAAGTACTAAGAGGTCCATGGTAATCATTTTGAGATGGCGTGTACCTCAGACAGATTTGTTGTATATTTTCATTTTGCCTCTCATGTTAGCGGTAAGATATTCCATATTTTATTTTTTTATTCCATATTTAAAATTCACACTCGGTGGGGATGTATCTTGATTTCCAAGATTTTGGAATGAGACATCTCGCTGCAGTTGAGAGATTTCTGGCTAAGATGTTTTCTCTTCTGGTGAGATCAGTAAATCCTAGTAGTGTATATTCTAGTAGTTTGGGTAATTACGTGGGGGACACCTTCTCCAGGTGAGTAAAAATCATATCCCAATTATTTCCGTACATTTCCAAAAAATATGGATCAGTGTTCCCTCGATCCTCTTACATCTCCAACAGACATGGGAGGTTCCTGGAAACATTTCCAACAGCCTATCAAGTGTATATTTGTATAATACCAGAACATCATAAGATTTTATAGATTCTTTGTAAATAAACATGTACTGTGGGTTCTAATAGAACCCAGTTCCGAATCGAATCTGAAGGTTTTCGAAATCCCTACGAAAGTTTCGGAACTCCCTGAATTGACAAAACTGGAATTTTCTGAGTTTTCGATTTTTATCGAAAATTTTGATAAATATCAAAATCGAAAGTAGATTATCGAAAATGAAAATTAGTAGAAAAATTCGTAATATCGGTAACCCTCGAAAGCAGCGTACGACTTCGGTAACCCTCAAATGTACAAGCCGATTTTGGTAACCCTCGAATTACTGTAAATAACACAGAGACCTGGGGATTGGGGAGGGAATGGTCTGGGTGGAACCATTGTAAATTAGAACCAAAAAACTTATTTAAAAACTTTCCTCACGATCGGCTGTTTACCAGCTTCCGAGTCTATTTTTCGAGGTTTTAACGAGGATTACAAATTCGAGGGTTACAGGGTTACAAATCGGCTTGTGATCATTCGTGGTGGTTACCGAAACCAAATGCTACTTCGCGGGGTACCAATATTACAAATTCGAAGGGGGTTACCAAAATCGGCTTGACATTTGAGGGTTACCGAAAATGAAACGATACTTCGAGGGACCAATATTACAAAATTCCGAGGGTTACCAAAAGCGGCTTGTTTACATTCGAGGAGTTACCGAAGGCGGCTTGTACATTCGAGGGTTACCGAAACGAACGATTACTTTAGAGGGTTAACGATATATTACAAATTCGCGGGGTTACCGAAAATCGGCCTTGTACATTCGAGGTACGATATTACAAATCGAGGGTTACCAAAAGCGGGCGTTACATTCGGGTGTACCGATATTACAAATTCGGGGTTACCAAAAATCGGCTTGTACTTGAGGGTTACCGAAATCGGCTTGGGTACTTCGAGGGTTTACCAATATTACAACTTCGAGGGTTACCAAAATCGGCTTGTTTACATTCGAGGTTACCAATAGTACAAATTCGAGGGTTACCGAATCGGTCTGTGGTACATTCGAGGGTTACCAATAGTTACAAAATTTGAGGGTGTGGGGTTACCAAACATCGGCTTGTACATTCGAGGGTTTTACCGAAATCGGCTTGTACACTTCGAGGGTGTACCAATATTAACAAAGGCGAGGGGTTACCGATATTACAAATGAGGGTTACCAAAACGGCTTGTACTATTCGAGTGGTACCAAAATCGCTTGTACATTCGAGGGGGTTACCAATATTACAAAATTCGAGGGTTACCAAAATCGGATGGTACATTCGAGGGACCAAAATCGGAGCTTGTTACATTCGAGGGTACGATTTTTACAAATTCGAGGGGTACAAAATCGGCTTTGTACATTCGAGGGTTTACCGATTATTGAACGCTACTTTCGAGGGTACCTGAGATTACCAAATTCGAGGGGTTACAAAAATCGGCTTGTACATTCGAGGGTTACCGAAAACCAAATGCTACTTCGAGGGGTGGGGTACCGATATTACAAATTCGAGTGTTACCCAAAATCGGCTTGTACCATTGAGGGTTACCGAAATCGTACGCTGCCTTTCGCAGGTTACCGATATTACAAAATTCGAGGGTACCAAAATCGGCTTTGCATTTCGAGCGTTACGATATGTGACGCTACTTCGAGAGGGTTACCGATTATTAACA